>JAIUSX010000681.1:30000-41984 GCA_026573805.1 Hesperophylax magnus
TGTCTCCTGAACCTGAGAAGGATTGTCACCATCATAACTGAAGGGAGCAACAAGCTGAACAAAATTGACAAGACGGAAATCACTTCTCTAGTTGACTCCATCATGGCAGACCTCACTTCCATCACACTTGAACTCACCTCAGTGAAGTCAAGAAGCGTCACCATTGACCAGATCCTTGCCTCTCAACAGTCCCTAATTGTCAAAATTGACAAGGAGATCTCCAATCCTGCAACCAGCATCCCCATTTCAAATACAAATGTGAGATCTTACGCAAGCGCTACCGCCAGCTCACTCCCTCTGTCCAAATCCATCATTACAAATGGAGTCGAACGACCAGCCCCTCTACTTCAGCCCACCATCCTATTCTACCCGTCCATCCCAGAGGGGAAAACATCTGAGGAAGTGCAGAAATGCCTCAACGAAATCCTCGACCCTCGGAAGGACGGATTCCAAGTAGTCCGCACCCGGAAGATCAAAGGGGCTGGGATCGCCGTCCAAACCACCACCCCCGGAGGCATCATCAACATTCAGAAATCAATGGATAAACTGGCTGACAAGGGCATAAAAATGGTAGCCCCCCAGGGACGCCTACCCAAAATAGTTATCTACGACATCCCCCGAGGAGACTCGGAAGGAGACACTGCCTTGTTCGACGAAATCTTCGAGAACAACATTGCAGGCAAGAGTGCCCTCTCTAAGGTCGATCATCTTAGAACCATGAGACGAGTCTCCCTGTTCGGGAAGAAAGAGGGAGCTACCATGAACATGGTAGTTACATGTCACCCAGAAGCCAGGAAACTCCTAATTGATAGCGGCCTTTGCTTCCTGGGATGGAATGCCTGCAGGACCAGAGACTACCTTGGAGCAACCAGGTGCTTCAAATGCCAACAATACGGTCACATTTCCAAAGTCTGCACCCAGGAGAGCTCCACCTGCAGACACTGCGCGGAGCAGGGGCATGAGTTTGAATCCTGTCCGAAGAAAAATCTGGTGGCTACATGTGCCACGTGCACCAGATTCAAAAAACCAGCCAACCACCCGACAGGTGACAAACTCTGCCCAGCACTACAGTCAGCCATCAACGCGCAAGTCAGAATGACCGATTATGGCCAATAACTCTTCCCTTTCCTTAGGTCAGATCAACCTTCAGAGATCCCGGGCGAACACCAGTGATGCGCTGAAGGTCATGTCTGACCTCAACATCGACATCCTGCTTATCCAGGAACAGTACACCTGGGGCGGTAAAACCCCTGTTTGCCATCCAGGTGCGGTGATCGAAACGGGCGTCGCGCCCGGGGCGGGGATTCTGTTCAACTCAACATTGATCAGCCCCCTTCTCCTGGCGGGTCTCTCTGACGATTACCAAACCTGTGTTTCAATTAAGTTTGGTAATACTGAGATCGTACTGATCTCAGTATACTTTAAATTTGGGAACCCGGTCGGACCGCATATCTTGAGCCTGACGCGCGCCCTAAACGTGCTTAAAGGTCGAAACGTAGTTATCGGAGGAGACTTTAACGCTCGCTCCCCAATGTGGCACGATCATGTTGTTAGAAATCGAACGGAACGTTCGGACGCCGTTGAAGACCTCATTGCTGCGCAAGGTCTTATTATCTTAAACGAGCCTAACTCGCTATTCACATTTTCGAATACCCTTGGGGAGAGTAACATAGATCTAACTCTCTGCTCTGGATCAGTTGCGGCCAAGATATCGCTTTGGAAGGTACACGAATCTTCAATTGCCTCTGATCACAGGCTCATTACCTTCAAGATTGGTGTCCAAAAGTCTGGAGCTCCTAAATCCTCCTGGAGCTTCAAAACCAACTCAGCGAACTGGGATAACTTTGGGGATGCGCTACGTGATACTTTAAGGGGTTTTCACGACGTAGCAGCTAATGATCCTGACAATTTGGGGAACTTTTTTAACAAGGCCGTAGTATCAGCCGCAGAGACGGCTCTGGGAAGAATAAACCCAAAGTCGTCCATCAGGACGCCATGGTGGTCGAATGAGCTGACTTTGCTGAAGGCGGACTACAGGAGAGCCTACAGGGCATTTGGAGCAACCAGGCGCGGTGGCTGTACGGAGGAGGAGACAGCCGTCCGCCAGGGAGCTCTCAGAGCCGCACGTAGAGCCTTCAAGGTATCCGTCAATTCAGCAAAACGAGCTGCTTGGCATAATTGGGTTGAAGAAGTGGGTAACGCTAACCCTTGGGACGTTCCCAGCGCTGTTGACAAATCCGGGAAAGGTTCTGACCGGTTTCTTTCAAGCATAGTTTCATCTCATGAGGGAAGGGACGTTGAGAGTGTAGATGTTACATCCACCCTCAATACGCTTCTGGGTGAGCTAGTCCCACTAGACTCAGTCATAGGGGAAAACGACCACCATACGCAAATAAGAAATAACGCAAGGCTTCCTCCGACAACCCTCGCCCAGGAGGAGAAAATGAGACTCACAAGAGCAGAAATAGAAATCATTATAAAGGGGCTTGGTCCCAAAAAGGCACCTGGACACGACAAACTCAACGGGGTAATTGCCAAACAGGTCTGGATCCACGCCAAAGAAGAACTCTTCCAAGTTATGGAAACATGTCTGAGAAGAGGAGTTTTCCCCTCAGAATGGAAGAGAGGCGTGCTCAAAATCATTCCAAAGGGAAACGGCAAACCAAATTGGGACGTAAAGGCCTACAGGCCCATCACTTTGCTTCCCATCTTAGGGAAAATCCTAGAAAAGATCATCAGAGAACGCCTTAGGCAGACTCTGTCTCCCCCCACCCCGTGCCAATTTGGTTTCGTTCCTGGAAAATCCACCGAAGATGCTCTTCATCATGCTTTCGAATGGGTGAGGACCTGCCCAAATAAGTACGTCGTTGCCATTTTTCTTGACATCACAGGTGCCTTCGATCATGCCTGGTGGGCAAAGATTCTTGCTGAACTGAAGAGCAGAAAGTGCCCCCCCCGACTCTTTAAAATCTTGTCGGATTACCTGAGTGGAAGAACTGTCATCCTGTCTCTTGGTGATGTCATCATTGAGAGAGAGGTCGACCTGGGATGCCCTCAGGGATCCGTTCTAGCTCCAGAACTCTGGAATATTGAATTTGACAGCTCTTCCAGGATTCCAGTACCCGAGGGATGCACCTTTATCGACTACGCAGATGACAAACTCTTTCTCGTTTCAGGTAACAGCCGGAAGGAACTCGAATGGAAGGCTAACCAAGGCCTTAGTCAAATCCTCTCATGGGGAGAAAGCAACAAATTATCCTTTGCCCCTCACAAAACCATGGGACTCCTCATGAAGGGATACTTCGACAGAGAAAGACACCCCATCATCAAAATGGGCAACACCAAAGTAAAATTCCCCATGACAGCTAAATACCTTGGAGTAACTCTGGACAGATCATCCTCTTTCCTGACACACATCAAGGACGTCTCCAGCAAGGCTCAGGCCCTCTTTATGAAACTGAGGAGAATCTCCACTGCTGAGTGGGGACTGAGAAAGCCGGCGCTTCGCCTCCTATACAGGGGAGTGTACGTGGCACAAGTCTCGTACGCTGCCTCTGTGTGGGAACACCGCCTGGACAATTCTCTCATACTCTCAGCTCTCAAAAGAGGCCAGAGAACTCCTTTGCTTGCTGTGACAGGGGCATACAGAACAGTTGCCTCAGATGCCCTTCCAGTGTTAGCAGGCATCCTCCCAATCGACCTCGAAATCAGAGAGATCCTAACAAAAAAGAAGCTGACCAGGCGTTCATCTGCCATCCATCTTGGTGTTACTCTCACACCGGGTGGAGTCGGGTCTCTCCCAGGTCTTCTCAGACAAATGCGAGAATTGACGCTCGTCGAATGGCAGTCTCGCTGGGACATGTCGAACTTGGGAAGATGGACTTACTCCTTCTTCCCAAATGTCAAAACAAGGATGGAAGGTAAACATATCATCCTAGACCATCACTTGACCCAAATCCTATCTGGGCACGGAGAATTTAGAGGGAGACTTCACAGACTCTCTCTATCTCCTCATCCAAGATGTGCCTGCGGTAACCTCGATCAAACTGCAGAGCACATTCTGTGGCATTGCGTTCTTATGGCCGATGCACGCGACGCATTACTTAACGCACTGATCGTCACGTCGAGACCAATAATCAATACTGATCTAGTCTCGTGCAGAACAAATCTTGAATGTCTCCAAAAATTCACAAAGACATGGGTAGAGAGATGGCCATTGCTTCGAGCGTTAATCTAGCACCATAACCCAAATGTTTTATACTAATATTTCAGGTTTTCTTTCAGAATTTGCGAATTTGCGTTTTAGGGTTTTCCCCCCCCCCCAGGTGTACTGCCTTGTGATCTGAAAACTGACAAACAAGCATTGTTCCAATGAGTCCTTTTTGTCTACTGTCCTATAACCATCCAATTCCAGACAACTACCGCTTCTGTTTTCTGTCCCCAGAATGTACTGCCGAGAGTTTGAACTGAACTCCGTTCCTGTGACGCCAACAGTCCCAATTTTGGGAGTGCATTGGACCCCGTCCCCGCACACGTTGAAAACATCAAACGTCCATCTCACCCTGTGAATCACTTACATCAATTGTTAAATTACTTTCACTACAACTGTCAGAGTGGGCTTTTGCCCTAAATTTGTTTTACTATCCTTTCCCTTCCCAACTTTCCGAAACTACTAACCCAAAGTATATAGTAAGCATTTGCATACTGCTTAATAACAACGTATGTGGGGACAATGGAGGTCTAGATTCGTTCAAAACTAGAATCGTTCACAAAAAAATTAGAGTCATTGCAAGAGCTCTGAAGGGGTAACCATATGTTACCTATACCGGGGCGGGTAAGTGGTGGGTCCTCCAATGTCCCTTTTTTCGGTAGATAGGGACAGATGGGAATCTCGTTAATCCATTCATGCGCGTCACTAATTAGATGACGAGGCATTTGGCTATTTTTCGAAATATAACTACCCCTTATTTAAATTTTGATAATGCGAAAGAGAATTTTGCGAGTACATTAGATATAAATTTTGTGTTCAGAAAGAAAAAGTATTAGACTCCGGGGCGCTCAGAGTTAGAAGTTAAATTGAAAGAAAAATTTTAAAAGTTGAAGTTAAATTTGTGCAAAGTGCACTTTTGCGTGCAAGCACGCGCCTGCTGGGGGGGGCTCGTTTTCAACCAACCCCCACCCTCTGACTCACGTCGTTCCTCCTAGTTCTTGTCCATGTAGAGGCGTGGGTGGTATCACGGTTGAATGCTCTGAAGTTCATAAATGAACCCCAGAGCACCCGAGTCGTGATACCCCTCATGGTTCCTCTATAGATACCAATATCCTTTAATTCCTTGGCACTTCTGGCGCACCAAACTCCTCGCCAGGAAATCGTTGCGGCGTATGACTTCACCTTGTCAGAGTTCACAAGGTATTTCGCCGCTACTACCTCTCTCAGTATCTCTCCCCCATATTTCTCAACCTTATTGTTGTGGGCACGATCCAGGCCTAGGGATGCGGACACCACCTGCGCGTCTAACATAATTGCCTGATCGCCCTTAATGGCGGTTATGTCAGGCTGCAGGTTTATGCCGCGGGCTTTATAACGAACCTCTCTCTTAACTTCCCAACCCCGGTCCTTGAGAGCCCCTCCCAGGTACGCACACATCGCGTCATGTCTTTTTATCCGACCCCCGTGAGTTCTGGGGCAGTTCTGCACGACATGCGCCGCAGTTTCGGTTATGTTGACACAACCGGCCCTGCAGCACATTCGCGCAGTCCAATCACTCCCCACGCCATCGTCCCTCACGCGGCTTACTCGGCCGCGTGTGGTCCTCACGCGGGTCGGTAGCGCGTTAATGTGGACCTTATGGTAGTTCCGGTAGTCAGCTGAGGGGATGCCTTCCGAATTAGGTAAAATCCAATCGGTTGAATATGGGCATCCCCTACTCTCTGTTAGCTCTCTACCGTCATTACTACCGTGTAAGGCCCTTGCAAAGTGTGCCTTCGTCTCCTGGGAGTTCTTGACCCCCAGGGTCCGGAATCTCCTCTGGCACCAGGCGAGCTGGTTCTGAATGAATTCAGTCCGCCAACACTCCTGGCCCAGCGGCAAACCTGACCGCTGGAGGTTTCTAATACGCTCCGCTCTCAGAGCCGGGATTGAGAAGGAAAAGCTCGGTATTCCCATCCCTCCCTCTTTAATAGGGCCGTGAAAGTACCCTAGCGGTGTATCCGCGGGCAAATCCAACCACCGGCGAACAGTAGACCTTACCATTCGGTCTAGGCGCCTCAGCAGGTCGGAGGTGACACGCCCAAATACCAGCCCATGGGTAAAGGCTGGTAGCAGGTATGTCACCAGGATCCGTAACCTCTGCTGAGGTTTGAGAGGTCCCACTGTTATCCTCTCAAGACGTTCGCCTAGTACCGTCTGCGTCTTTTCTGTGCCGGTGACTCCACCAAGACCATACTGGAGTCCAAGGTATCTCCAAGTAGAGACAACAGATGTTGAAGGCAAAAGGGTTCCACCTGATGTGGTGAATTAACAGAGTCATTTAAGTCAATTAAGAGAGTCATAGTTACTCCCGCCGTTTACCCGCGCTTAATTGAATTTCTTCACATTGACATTCAGAGCACTGGGCAGAAATCACATTGCGTCAACACCCGCGAGGGCCATCGCAATGCTTTGTTTTAATTAGACAGTCGGATTCCCCTTGTCCGTGCCAGTTCTGAGTTGACCGTCGTCCGGCGGCCGTACAGGTAACCGAGCGTGCGCGAACACGCCGGCACCACACAGCGAGGAAGATCCGAGGGGAGGCCAAGGCGAGGCGCCGGGTGACGGAGATCCACACCCGCGCGGCACCCGAGGGCACCACGCGGGGAGACCCCGCCCGGCTTCCACGTCTCGGCCGATGACCTCTTCCCGACCAGGCCCGACACGCCACGGCCCTCAGAGCCAATCCTTATCCCGAAGTTACGGATCCAACTTGCCGACTTCCCTTACCTACATTATTCTATCGGCTAGAGGCTCTTCACCTTGGAGACCTGCTGCGGATATGGGTACGAGCCGGCGCGACATCTCCGCGTATCCCTCACCTGAATTTTCAAGGTCCGAGGGGCCGATCCGGACACCGCCGCATCGGCGATGCTCTTCGCGTCCCGAGCCCTATCTCCCCGCTATGGGATTCCAGGGCGCTCGAACGCTCAGGCAGAAAAGATAACTCTCTCCGGATCTCCCGTCGGCGTCTTCAGGCCACTTTGGGTTACCCCGACGAACTCTCTTGCGAGGGAACGATTTTTAAGACGGTTCCGCAGCCGGGTTCCGGAACTGCAACCGGATTCCCTTTCGCCCGACGGGTGTACTTTTAAGAAAACAATCTTTAGTAAAATCGTATAACTTTACACCATCATCAACATCGGATTTCTCCTAGGGCTTAGGATCGACTAACTCGCGTGCAACGGCTGTTAACGCGAAACCCTTCTCCACATCAGCCCTCAAGGACCTCGCTTGAGTATTTGCTACTACCACCAAGATCTGCGCCGACGGAGGCTCCAGGCGGGCTCACGCCCAGACCCTTCTGCGCACACCGCCGCGGCCATCCTACTCGTTGCGGCTTCAAAACGATCGCACGGCCGGGGCCGCACGAACGCCCCGCTTGCCTGCAACGGTCGAGTATAGGCTGAACGCTACAGCGCCATCCATTTTCAGGGCTGGTTGCTTCGGCAGGTGAGTTGTTACACACTCCTTAGCGGATTCCGACTTCCATGGCCACCGTCCTGCTGTCCTGAGCGACCAACGCCTTTTATGGTATCCGATGAGCGTTCATTGGGCGCCTTAACTCGACGTTTGGTTCATCCCACAGCGCCAGTTCTGCTTACCAAAATTGGCCCACTTGGCACTCCCATCCGAGCTCCTACTTCATCTTCGAGCAAGAAGGAGATCTCACCCATTTAAAGTTTGAGAATAGGTTGAGGCCATTTCGGCCCCAATGCCTCTAATCATTCGCTTTACCGGATGAGACTGTGCGAATGGCGGTCCGAAAACCGTCATGTTTCTCGAGCGCCAGCTATCCTGAGGGAAACTTCGGATGGAACCAGCTATTAGATAGTTCGATTAGTCTTTCGCCCCTATACCCAGTTCGGACGATCGATTTGCACGTCAGAATCGCTTCGGTCCTCCATCAGGGTTTCCCCTGACTTCGACCTGACCAGGCATAGTTCACCATCTTTCGGGTCCCAGCGTGTACGCTCTCAGTGCGTCTCGATAATCGCACGGGGGCTTTCTCGAAACGCCTCGGGAATGCGGCGGGGCGTCTGACGACGCCCGCGCATCTTCCCTGCGACCGGCTCGAGGCCGGCCTTTCACTTTCATTTCGCCTCTGGGTTTATCAGTGTTCCCAATGACTCGCGCACATGCTAGACTCCTTGGTCCGTGTTTCAAGACGGGTCCTGTGAGTGCCCAAAACAAAACCACCGCCGACCGGGACGCGTCCCGTCCGAGAGCGCGCCGCTAACGACGGACACCCGACGCGCGACACCCGCGACGCACTAGACGCCGGGGGCCACGCGAAGGACGCCGCTGCAGCGCGACGGACGCCCGCGAGGGGCGGACGCGATCCTCGTTCTCTACCGTCGCTGCGTAATGTACGCCGCGGCCGTGGACACCGCGGCTCCGCCTCGCAGAGCGAGACGGGTCAACCGCACGGCGCATTCGACCGCGGCGCGACGGGTCGCGGTGTTATACTAAGGGAGAAGTGCACGCGCTCCGGGAGCCTGACGACGCACCCGCGCACCCACCGCCCCGACCCGAAAGCCGAAGGCGAAGGTTTGCGCGAGGCGCGAGCCCCGACGGAAGACACGATGAATCTCCCCGTTCGCTCGTTTGAGTTCCACAGGTTTACCCCTGAACGGTTTCACGTACTCTTTAACTCTCTCTTCAAAGTTCTTTTCAACTTTCCCTCACGGTACTTGTTCGCTATCGGTCTCGTGGTAGTATTTAGCCTTAGATGGAGTTTACCACCCACTTAGGGCTGCACTCTCAAGCAACCCGACTCTAGGGAGAGAGACCGTCGCGGCCGGCTACCGTCACCACGGGCCTGGCACCCTCTGCGGGTAAGCGGGCCCCGTTCAAGATGAACTTGGACAGGCAGCCGTGACTAATGACCGCGCGTGTATGTATAACTCTCCTCCCGAACGCTACATTTCCCGGCGGCCCGCCGGGGCCGCAGGATTCAGCGCTGGGCTCTTCCCGTTTCGCTCGCCGCTACTCGGGGAATCCTCGTTAGTTTCTTTTCCTCCGCTTACTGATATGCTTAAGTTCGGCGGGTGATCTCTCCTGATTTGAGGTCGACAACAAAAATTTTATAAATTCGAGAAGTACGCGCGAGCAGTGCGCGTATTCTCGCCCGTGCAGACTCTGTCAAGCGGGCGCGAAACCGACGAGCGTCCGCGGAGGTGCGCGCGGCCGAGAGCGCGAAGATCGCCCCGTACAGCCGACCGCTCGCGCGGTAGACTGGCCAGTTTTCAGCGTCGTCGCTAGCTCAAGGCTCGCACGCGTCCCTCCGCGTTTGGCATAACGCAAGCGGAAATCGCGCGCATCGAGAGAGCACTTCGTCAAATTTAACCGGACGCCGAGGTCCCGGCGCGCGCGTCTCCGAGGAGACGACGCGCGCGGGCCCCGGCGACGCCGGCAACGCTCGCTCTGCGCGCCCACGTCCGAGGACGGGGGCGAGAGAACAGTCTGGTCGCATTGTGTGCGCGACCCTCAAACAGGAGTGGTCCGTCGACAAACTACGTCTTGCTCGGACCGCAATGTGCGTTCGAAATGTCGATGCTCATGTGTCCTGCAGTTCACACTCTGACGCGCATTTAGCTGCGTTCTTCATCGACCCACGAGCCGAGTGATCCGCCGTTCAGGGTAATAATGATAACAAACACACATAAATGAATATATGTCAAGTTTTCGGTTTTTACAATTTGGTTTGCGTTTTCGAAATGTTAATAATTTCATTCGACAAAAAAATTAATTTTGTACCGCCGCCTTCACGGCGACGGGTAAAATTTCACCGGACGAGCGGATAGAGGACGGAGCCCTCCTCCGCTCGACGCCGGCGGTTCTCGGTTCGCATCGGCGCCCTAGGGCGATCTCCGATGCAGTAATTTAGCATTCGTTCGATTATGGTATATGTATATGTATATGTTTTCACAAACACATTAAACACAGGAAATGATCCTTCCGCAGGTTCACCTACGGAAACCTTGTTACGACTTTTACTTCCTCTAAATGATCAAATTCGGTCAAACTTTCCGACGCGTCGGATGCCCGTGAGAGCTTCCGCGCACCAGTCCGAAGACCTCACCAAATCATCCATCGGTAGTAGCGACGGGCGGTGTGTACAAAGGGCAGGGACGCAATCAACGCGAGCTGGTGACTCGCTTTTACTAGGAATTCCTCGTTCATGGGGGAGAATTGCAAACCCCAATCCCTATCACGAAGGGGTTTCATCGGGTTACCCGGGCCGTTAGGCCAAGGAGGACACGCTGATCCCTTCAGTGTAGCGCGCGTGCGGCCCAGGACATCTAAGGGCATCACAGACCTGCTATTGCTCAATCTCGTGCGGCTATATATACCGCCGGTCCCTCTAAGAAGATTTTCATTGTACGCCGGTAGTGAAGACCGCGAAACGCACGACCCCGACGCGCGAACGCCGAAGCCGCGCGCACACGGACCCTCGTGATACCGGTTGCACGTCTATTTAATAGGCTAGAGTTACGTTCGTTACCGGAATTAACCTGACAAATCGCTCCACCAACTAAGAGCGGCCATGCACCACCACCCACCGAATCGAGAAAGAGCTGTTAATCCGTCAATCCTTCCAGTGTCCGGGCCTGGTGAGTTTTCCCGTGTTGAGTCGAATTAAGCCGCAGGCTCCACTCCTGGTGGTGCCCTTCCGTCAATTCCTTTAAGTTTCAGCTTTGCAACCATACTCCCCCCGGAGCCCGAAAGCTTTGGTTTCCCGGGAGCTGCCCACCGGGTTAAAATTATGAAACTTCGGCGGATCGCTGGCTGGCATCATTTATGGTTAGAACTACAGCGGTATCTAATCGCCTTCGAACCTCTAACTTTCGTTCTTGATTAATGAAAACACCTTTGGCAAATGCTTTCGCTTTAGTCCGTCTTGCGACGATCCAAGAATTTCACCTCTAACGTCTCAATACGAATGCCCCCAGTCGTCCCTATTAATCATTACCTCTGGTATCAGAAAGCCAACAAAACAGAACCGAGGTCCTATTCTATTATTCCATGCGTACAATATTCAGGCAAGTGTTAGCCCGCTTTGAGCACTCTAATTTGTTCAAAGTAAACAGCCGCGACGGCCCGCCTCGGTGCGCGGCCGACCGTGAGGCCGACCGACACACGCCGGCGGTGGACGCACCGGCGAGAAGCCCCGCAGACGTGCCTGTCGTACCGCATTCGGTAGACCGACACCGCAGGACACAATTTCAACTACGAGCTTTTTAACCGCAACAACTTTAGTATATGCTATTGGAGCTGGAATTACCGCGGCTGCTGGCACCAGACTTGCCCTCCAATGGATCCTCATTAAAGGATTTAAAGTGTAATCATTCCGATCACGAGGCCTCGGACGAGTCCCGTATCGTTATTTTTCGTCACTACCTCCCCGTGCCGGGAGTGGGTAATTTGCGCGCCTGCTGCCTTCCGTGGATGTGGTAGCCGTTTCTCAGGCTCCCTCTCCGGAATCGAACCCTGATTCCCCGTTACCCGTGACAACCATGGTAGTCGCATAAACTACCATCGACAGTTGATAAGGCAGACATTTGAAAGATGCGTCGCCGGTGCTAGACCGTGCGATCAGCTCAAAGTTATCTAGAGTCATCTCGAATGGCGACGGACGGGGCGCGAACCCCGCCGCCGATTGGTTTTTGATCTAATAAAAGCATTCCTCCCGTTACCGGTCAGAACCTCGTTTGCATGTATTAGCTCTAGA
>JAIUSX010000682.1:0-20969 GCA_026573805.1 Hesperophylax magnus
ATAGAGCTTGAATAAATGGCTTTTAATGTTCAAACCCAAGTGTTGAAATGTGCCCATGAAATGATGCTTCTTCCCGAATTGTTACTTTATAAAGACTTTGTTACTGATTTCACTTGAGTCCATTATTACTATCACGATTCGAAATTTTCAGGTTGTTCGTCGCCATAGCGACTGAAATAACGGCTTTTAAAGTTTGTACCCAATTGTTGAAAAGGGCCAATGAAATGAAGATTTTTTCAAAAAATCAAAGGTTTTACAGATTTTACAACTTATTTAGCTCTAGACCGTGATTTTGGTTACAATTCCAAAATTTCAGCCCGTTTGACGCCATAGAGCCTGAATTAATGGCTTTTAATGTTCGAACCCAAGTGTTGAAATCTGCCCATTAAATGATGCTTTTTCCCGAATTGTTACTTTATAAAGACTTTGTTACTGATTTCACCTAAAAGGAAAAGGGCCAATGAAATGAAGATTTTATCAAAAAATCAAAAATTTTACAGATTTTACAACTTATTAGGCTCTAGACCGTGATTTTGGTTACAATTCCAATATTTCAGCCCGTTTGACGCCATAGAGCTTGAATAAATGGCTTTTAATGTTCAAACCCAAGTGTTGAAATGTGCCCATGAAATGATGCTTCTTCCCGAATTGTTACTTTATAAAGACTTTGTTACTGATTTCACTTGAGTCCATTATTACTATCACGATTCGAAATTTTCAGGTTGTTCGTCGCCATAGCGACTGAAATAACGGCTTTTAAAGTTTGTACCCAATTGTTGAAAAGGGCCAATGAAATGAAGATTTTTTCAAAAAATCAAAGGTTTTACAGATTTTACAACTTATTTAGCTCTAGACCGTGATTTTGGTTACAATTCCAAAATTTCAGCCCGTTTGACGCCATAGAGCCTGAATAAATGGCTTTTAATGTTCGAACCCAAGGGTTGAAAAGTGCCAATAAAAACATATTTTTTTCAAAAAATTAAACATTTTACAGATTTTCTAACTTATTTAGCTCTAGACCGTTATTCTTGTTTCAATTCCAAAATTTCAGCCCGTTTGACGCCATAGAGCCTGAATTAATGGCTTTTAATGTTCGAACCCAAGTGTTGAAATCTGCCCATTAAATGATGCTTTTTCCCGAATTGTTACTTTATAAAGACTTTGTTACTGATTTCACCTAAAAGGAAAAGGGCCAATGAAATGAAGATTTTATCAAAAAATCAAAAATTTTACAGATTTTACAACTTATTAGGCTCTAGACCGTGATTTTGGTTACAATTCCAATATTTCAGCCCGTTTGACGCCATAGAGCTTGAATAAATGGCTTTTAATGTTCAAACCCAAGTGTTGAAATGTGCCCATGAAATGATGCTTCTTCCCGAATTGTTACTTTATAAAGACTTTGTTACTGATTTCACTTGAGTCCATTATTACTATCACGATTCGAAATTTTCAGGTTGTTCGTCGCCATAGCGACTGAAATAACGGCTTTTAAAGTTTGTACCCAATTGTTGAAAAGGGCCAATGAAATGAAGATTTTTTCAAAAAATCAAAGGTTTTACAGATTTTACAACTTATTTAGCTCTAGACCGTGATTTTGGTTACAATTCCAAAATTTCAGCCCGTTTGACGCCATAGAGCCTGAATAAATGGCTTTTAATGTTCGAACCCAAGGGTTGAAAAGTGCCAATAAAAACATATTTTTTTCAAAAAATTAAACATTTTACAGATTTTCTAACTTATTTAGCTCTAGACCGTGATTCTTGTTACAATTCCAAAATTTCAGCCCGTTTGACGCCATAGAGCCTGAATAAATGGCTTTTAATGTTCGAACCCAAGGGTTGAAAAGTGCCAATAAAATCATATTTTTTTCAAAAAATTAAACATTTTACAGATTTTCTAACTTATTTAGCTCTAGACCGTGATTATTATAACAATTCCAAAATTTCGTCCCGTATGACGCCATGGAGGCTTAAAAATTGGTTTTTAAAGTTTAAACCCAAGTCTTCATTCGTCCAATAGAATGATGATTTTTCCAGAAATGAAACTTTATAATGATTTTATTACTGATTTCGCATGAGACCGTAATTCTTAACACAGTTGCATAATTTCAATCCGTTTTACGACATATACCCTGAAAAGATGGCTTTTTATGTTCGAACCCAAGTGTTGAAAAGTGCCCATAAAACGATGATATTTTCAAAAAATCAAACATTTTAAAGATTTTACAACTTATTTAGCTCTAGACCGCGATTCTTGATACAATTCCAAAATTTCCGCCTTTTTAAGGCATAGCGACAGAAAAAACGGCTTTTAATGTTCAAACCCAAGTGTTGAAAAGTGCCCATAAAAAGAAGATATTTTCAAAAAATTAAACATTTTACAGATTTTGTAACTTATTTAGCTCTAGACCGTGATTCTTGTTAGATTTCCAAAATTTCTGCGTTTCATAGGACATAGAGCCTGAAAAAATGGATTTTAAAGTTCGAACCCAAGGGTTGAAAAGTGCCAATAAAATCATATTTTTTTCAAAAATTAAACATTTTACAGATTTTCTAACTTATTTAGCTCTAGACCGTGATTCTTGTTACAATTCCAAAATTTCAGCCCGTTTGACGCCATAGAGCCTGAATAAATGGCTTTTAATGTTCGAACCCAAGTGTTGAAATGTGCCCAAGTATTGAAAAGTGCCTATAAAATGATACTTAGATTTTCTAACTTATTAAGCTCTAGACCGTGATTATTATAACAATTCCAAAATTTCGGCCCGTATGACGCCATGGAGGCTGAAAAATTGGTTTTTAAAGTTCAAACCCAAGTCTTCATTAGTCCAATAAAATAATGATTTTATTACTGATTTCGCATGAGACCGTAATTCTTAACACAGTTCCATAATTTCAGTCCGTTTTACGACATATAGCCTGAAAAGATGGCTTTTTATGTTCGAACCAAGTATTGAAAAGTGCCCATAAAATGATGATATTTTCCAAAAAATTAAACATTTTACAGATTTTCTAACTTATTTAGCTCTATACTGTTTTTCTTGTTACAATTCCAAAATTTCAGCCCGTTTGACGCCATAGAGCCTGAATTAATGGCTTTTAATGTTCGAACCCAAGTGTTGAAAAGTGCCCATAAAATTATGATTTTTCCCGAATTGTTACTTTTTAAAGACTTTATGACTGATTTCATTTCAGTCCGTTATTTCTATCACGATTCCGAATTTTTAGCTCTTTCGGCGACATAGAACCTAAAAAAATGAATTTTAAAGTTCGAACCAAAGTGTTGAAAAGTGCCCATAAAATGATGATTTTTCCCGAATTTTAACTTTATGAAGATTTTGTTACTGATTTCATCTAAGTCCGTTATTTCTATCACGATTCCGAATTTTTAGCTTGTTCGGCGCAAAAGATCCTAAAAAAATGTATTTTAAAGTTCGAACCCAAGTATTGAAAAGTGCCAATAAAATCATATTTTTTTCAAAAAATTAAACATTTTACAGATTTTCTAACTTATTAAGCTCTAGACCGTGATTATTATAACAATTCCAAAATTTCGGCCCGTATGACGCCATGGAGGCTGAAAAATGGGTTTTTAAAGTTCAAACCCAAGTCTTCATTAGTCCAATAAAATGATGATGTTTCCAGAAATTAAACTTTATAATGATTTTATTACTGATTTCGCACGAGACCGAATTCTTAACACAGTTCCATAATTTCAGTCCGTTTTACGACATATAGCCTGAAAAGATGGCTTTTTATGTTCGAACCAAGTGTTGAAAAGTGCCCATAAAATGATGATATTTTCCAAAAAATTAAACATTTAACATTTTACAGATTTTCTAACTTATTTAGCTCTAGACCGTTATTCTGGTTACAATTCCGAAATTTCAGCCCGTTTGACGCCATAGAGCCTGAATTAATGGCTTTTAATGTTCGAACCCAAGTGTTTAAAAGTGCCCGTAAAATGATGATTTTTCCCGAATCGTTACTTTTTAAAGACTTTATGACTGATTTCATTTCAGTCCGTTATTTCTATCAAGATTCCGAATTTTTAGCTTGTTCGGCGCCAAAGCTCCTAAAAAAAATGTATTTAAAGTTCGAACCCAAGTATTGAAAAGTGCCTATAAAATGATTCTTTTTCAAAAAATTAAAAACTTTTAAAGTTCGTACCCAATTGTTGAAAAGGGCCAATGAAATGAAGATTTTTTCAAAAAATCAAAGATTTTACAGATTTTACAATTTATTTAGCTCTAGTCCGCGATTATTGATACAATTCCAAAATTTTCGCCCTTTTTAAGTCATAGCGACTGAAAAAAGGGCTTTTAATGTTCAAACCCAAGTGTTGAAAAGTGCCCATAAAAAGATGATATTTTCAAAAAATCAAACATTTTACAGATTTTTGAACTTATTTAGCTCTATACCGGTATTCTTGTTACAATTCCAAAATTTCAGCCCGTTTGACGCCCTAGAGCCTGAATTAATGGCTTTTTATGTTCTAACCCAAGTGTTGAAAAGTGCACATAAAATGATGATTTTTCCCGAATTGTTACTTTATAAGGACTTTGTTACTGATTTCATTTCAGTCCGTTATTTCTATCACGATTCCGAATTTTTAGCTCTTTCGGCGAAATAGAACCTACACAAATGAATTTTAAAGTTCGAACCCAAGTGTTGAAAAGTGCCCATAAAATGATGATTTTTCCCTAATTTTAACTTTATGAAGATTTTGTTACTGATTTCACCTAATTCCGTTATTTCTATCACGATTCCAAATTTTCAGGTTGTTCGGCGCCATAGCGACTGAAAAAACGGCTTTTAAAGTTCGTACCCAATTGTTGAAAAGGGCCAATGAAATGAAGATTTTTTCAAAAAATCAAACATTTTACAGATTTTCCAACTTATTTAGTTCTAGACCGCGATTCTTGAAACAATTCCAAAATTTCCGCCCTTTTTAAGTCATAGCGACAGAAAAACGGCTTTTAACGTTCAAACCCAAGTGTTGAAAAGTGCCCATAAAACGATGATATTTTCAAAAAATCAAACATTTTACAGATTTTCAACTTATTTAGTTCTAGACCGCGATTCTTGACACAATTCCAAAATTTCCGCCCTTTTTAAGTCATAGCGACAGAAAAAACGGCTTTTAATATTCAAACCCAAGTGTTGAAAAGTGCCCATAAAACGTTGATATTTAAAAAAAATCAAACATTTTACAGATTTTACAACTTATTTAGCTCTACACCGTGATTCTTGTTACATTTCCAAAATTTCGGCGTTTTTTAGGACATAGAGCCTGAAAAAATGGATTTTAAAGTTCGAACCCAAGGGTTGAAAAGTGCCAATAAAATCATATTTTTTTCAAAAAATTAAACATTTTACTGATTTTCTAACTTATTTAGCTCTAGACCGTGATTCTTGTTACAATTCCAAAATTTCAGCCCGTTTGACGCCATAGAGCCTGAATTAATGGCTTTTAATGTTCGAACCCAAGTGTTTAAAAGTGCCCGTAAAATGATGATTTTTCCCGAATCGTTACTTTATAAAGACTTTGTTACTGATTTCACTTCAGTCCATTATAACTATCACGATTCCGAATTTTTAGCTTGTTCGGCGCCAAAGCTCCTAAAAAAATGTATTTTAAAGTTCGAACCCAAGTATTGAAAAGTGCCTATAAAATGATTCTTTTTTCAAAAAATTAAAAACTTTTAAAGTTCGTACCCAATTGTTGAAAAGGGCCAATGAAATGAAGATTTTTTCAAAAAATCAAAGATTTTACAGATTTTACAATTTATTTAGCTCTAGTCCGCGATTATTGATACAATTCCAAAATTTTCGCCCTTTTTAAGTCATAGCGACTGAAAAAAGGGCTTTTAATGTTCAAACCCAAGTGTTGAAAAGTGCCCATAAAAAGATGATATTTTCAAAAAATCAAACATTTTACAGATTTTTGAACTTATTTAGCTCTATACCGTTATTCTTGTTACAATTCCAAAATTTCAGCCCGTTTGACGCCCTAGAGCCTGAATTAATGGCTTTTATGTTCTAACCCAAGTGTTGAAAAGTGCACATAAAATGATGATTTTTCCCGAATTGTTACTTTATAAGGACTTTGTTACTGATTTCATTTCAGTCCGTTATTTCTATCACGATTCCGAATTTTTAGCTTGTTCGGCGCCAAAGATCCTAAAAAAATGTATTTTAAAGTTCGAACACAAGTATTGAAAAGTGCCTATAAAATGAAACTTTTTTCAAAAAATTAAACATTTTACAGATTTTCTACCTTATTAAGCTCTAGACCGTGATTCTTGTTACAATTCCAAAATTTCAGCCCGTTTGACGCCATAGAGCCTGAATAAATGGCTTTTAATGTTCGAACCCAAGTGTTAAAATGTGCCCATAAAATGATGCTTTTTCCCGAATTTTAACTTTATGAAGATTTTGTTACTGATTTCATCTAAGTCCGTTATTTCTATCACGATTCCGAATTTTTAGCTTGTTCGGCGCAAAAGATCCTAAAAAAATGTATTTTAAAGTTCGAACCCAAGTATTGAAAAGTGCCAATAAAATCATATTTTTTTCAAAAAATTAAACATTTTACAGATTTTCTAACTTATTAAGCTCTAGACCGTGATTATTATAACAATTCCAAAATTTCGGCCCGTATGACGCCATGGAGGCTGAAAAATGGGTTTTTAAAGTTCAAACCCAAGTCTTCATTAGTCCAATAAAATGATGATGTTTCCAGAAATTAAACTTTATAATGATTTTATTACTGATTTCGCACGAGACCGAATTCTTAACACAGTTCCATAATTTCAGTCCGTTTTACGACATATAGCCTGAAAAGATGGCTTTTTATGTTCGAACCAAGTGTTGAAAAGTGCCATAAAATGATGATATTTCCAAAAAATTAAACATTTTACAGATTTTCTAACTTATTTAGCTCTAGACCGTTATTCTGGTTACAATTCCGAAATTTCAGCCCGTTTGACGCCATAGAGCCTGAATTAATGGCTTTTAATGTTCGAACCCAAGTGTTAAAAGTGCCCGTAAAATGATGATTTTTCCCGAATCGTTACTTTTTAAAGACTTTATGACTGATTTCATTTCAGTCCGTTATTTCTATCAAGATTCCGAATTTTTAGCTTGTTCGGCGCCAAAGCTCCTAAAAAAAATGTATTTTAAAGTTCGAACCCAAGTATTGAAAAGTGCCTATAAAATGATTCTTTTTTCAAAAAATTAAAACTTTTAAAGTTCGTACCCAATTGTTGAAAAGGGCCAATGAAATGAAGATTTTTTCAAAAAATCAAAGATTTTACAGATTTTACAATTTATTTAGCTCTAGTCCGCGATTATTGATACAATTCCAAAATTTTCGCCCTTTTTAAGTCATAGCGACTGAAAAAAGGGCTTTTAATGTTCAAACCCAAGTGTTGAAAAGTGCCCATAAAAAGATGATATTTTCAAAAAATCAAACATTTTACAGATTTTTGAACTTATTTAGCTCTATACCGTTATTCTTGTTACAATTCCAAAATTTCAGCCCGTTTGACGCCCTAGAGCCTGAATTAATGGCTTTTTATGTTCTAACCCAAGTGTTGAAAAGTGCACATAAAATGATGATTTTTCCCGAATTGTTACTTTATAAGGACTTTGTTACTGATTTCATTTCAGTCCGTTATTTCTATCACGATTCCGAATTTTTAGCTCTTTCGGCGAAATAGAACCTACACAAATGAATTTTAAAGTTCGAACCCAAGTGTTGAAAAGTGCCCATAAAATGATGATTTTTCCCTAATTTTAACTTTATGAAGATTTTGTTACTGATTTCACCTAATTCCGTTATTTCTATCACGATTCCAAATTTTCAGGTTGTTCGGCGCCATAGCGACTGAAAAAACGGCTTTTAAAGTTCGTACCCAATTGTTGAAAAGGGCCAATGAAATGAAGATTTTTCAAAAAATCAAACATTTTACAGATTTTTCCAACTTATTTAGTTCTAGACCGCGATTCTTGAAACAATTCCAAAATTTCCGCCCTTTTTAAGTCATAGCGACAGAAAAAACGGCTTTTAACGTTCAAACCCAAGTGTTGAAAAGTGCCCATAAAACGATGATATTTTCAAAAAATCAAACATTTTACAGATTTTCCAACTTATTTAGTTCTAGACCGCGATTCTTGACACAATTCCAAAATTTCCGCCCTTTTTAAGTCATAGCGACAGAAAAAACGGCTTTTAATATTCAAACCCAAGTGTTGAAAAGTGCCCATAAAACGTTGATATTTTAAAAAAATCAAACATTTTACAGATTTTACAACTTATTTAGCTCTACACCGTGATTCTTGTTACATTTCCAAAATTTCGGCGTTTTTTAGGACATAGAGCCTGAAAAAATGGATTTTAAAGTTCGAACCCAAGGGTTGAAAAGTGCCAATAAAATCATATTTTTTTCAAAAAAATTAAACATTTTACTGATTTTCTAACTTATTTAGCTCTAGACCGTGATTCTTGTTACAATTCCAAAATTTCAGCCCGTTTGACGCCATAGAGCCTGAATTAATGGCTTTTAATGTTCGAACCCAAGTGTTTAAAAGTGCCCGTAAAATGATGATTTTTCCCGAATCGTTACTTTATAAAGACTTTGTTACTGATTTCACTTCAGTCCATTATAACTATCACGATTCCGAATTTTTAGCTTGTTCGGCGCCAAAGCTCCTAAAAAAATGTATTTTAAAGTTCGAACCCAAGTATTGAAAAGTGCCTATAAAATGATTCTTTTTCAAAAAATTAAAAACTTTTAAAGTTCGTACCCAATTGTTGAAAAGGGCCAATGAAATGAAGATTTTTTCAAAAAATCAAAGATTTTACAGATTTACAATTTATTTAGCTCTAGTCCCGCGATTATTGATACAATTCCAAAATTTTCGCCCTTTTTAAGTCATAGCGACTGAAAAAAGGGCTTTTAATGTTCAAACCCAAGTGTTGAAAAGTGCCCATAAAAAGATGATATTTTCAAAAAATCAAACATTTTACAGATTTTTGAACTTATTTAGCTCTATACCGTTATTCTTGTTACAATTCCAAAATTTCAGCCCGTTTGACGCCCTAGAGCCTGAATTAATGGCTTTTTATGTTCTAACCCAAGTGTTGAAAAGTGCACATAAAATGATGATTTTTCCCGAATTGTTACTTTATAAGGACTTTGTTACTGATTTCATTTCAGTCCGTTATTTCTATCACGATTCCGAATTTTTAGCTTGTTCGGCGCCAAAGATCCTAAAAAAATGTATTTTAAAGTCGAACACAAGTATTGAAAAGTGCCTATAAAATGAAACTTTTTTCAAAAAATTAAACATTTTACAGATTTTCTACCTTATTAAGCTCTAGACCGTGATTCTTGTTACAATTCCAAAATTTCAGCCCGTTTGACGCCATAGAGCCTGAATAAATGGCTTTTAATGTTCGAACCCAAGTGTTAAAATGTGCCCATAAAATGATGCTTTTTCCCGAATTGCTACTTTATAAAGACTTTGTACTGATTTCACTTCAGTCCATTATAACTATCACGATTCCGAATTTTTAGCTTGTTCGGCGCCAAAGATCCTAAAAAAATGTATTTTAAAGTTCGAACACAAGTATTGAAAAGTGCCTATAAAATGAAACTTTTTTCAAAAAATTAAACATTTTACAGATTTTCTACCTTATTAAGCTCTAGACCGTGATTATTATAACAATTCCAAAATTTCGGCCCGTATGACGCCATGGAGGCTGAAAAATTGGTTTTTAAAGTTCAAACCCAAGTCTTCATTAGTCCAATAAAATGATGATTTTTCCAGAAATGAAACTTTATAATGATTTTATTACTGATTTCGCATGAGACCGTAATTCTTAACACAGTTCCATAATTTCAGTCCGTTTTACGACATATAGCTTGAAAAGATGGCTTTTTATGTTCGAACCAAGTGTTGAAAAGTGCCCATAAAATGATGATATTTTCCAAAAAATTAAATATTTTACAGATTTTCTAACTTATTTAGCTCTATACCGTTATTCTTGTTACAATTCCAAAATTTCAGCCCGTTTGACGCCATAGAGCCTGAATTAATGGCTTTTAATGTTCGAACCCAAGTGTTTAAAAGTGCCCGTAAAATGATGATTTTTCCCGAATTGTTACTTTTTAAAGACTTTATGACTGATTTCATTTCAGTCCGTTATTTCTATCACGATTCCGAATTTTTAGCTTGTTCGGCGCCAAAGATCCTAAAAAAATGTATTTTAAAGTTCGAACACAAGTATTGAAAAGTGCCTATAAAATGAAACTTTTTTCAAAAAATTAAACATTTTACAGATTTTCTACCTTATTAAGCTCTAGACCGTGATTATTATAACAATTCCAAAATTTCGGCCCGTATGACGCCATGGAGGCTGAAAAATTGGTTTTTAAAGTTCAAACCCAAGTCTTCATTAGTCCAATAAAATGATGATTTTTCCAGAAATGAAACTTTATAATGATTTTATTACTGATTTCGCATGAGACCGTAATTCTTAACACAGTTCCATAATTTCAGTCCGTTTTACGACATATAGCTTGAAAAGATGGCTTTTTATGTTCGAACCAAGTGTTGAAAAGTGCCCATAAAATGATGATATTTTCCAAAAAATTAAATATTTTACAGATTTTCTAACTTATTTAGCTCTATACCGTTATTCTTGTTACAATTCCAAAATTTCAGCCCGTTTGACGCCATAGAGCCTGAATTAATGGCTTTTAATGTTCGAACCCAAGTGTTTAAAAGTGCCCGTAAAATGATGATTTTTCCCGAATTGTTACTTTTTAAAGACTTTATGACTGATTTCATTTCAGTCCGTTATTTCTATCACGATTCCGAATTTTTAGCTTGTTCGGCGCCAAAGATCCTAAAAAAATGTATTTTAAAGTTCGAACACAAGTATTGAAAAGTGCCTATAAAATGATACTTTTTTCAAAAAATTAAAAACTTTTAAAGTTCGTACCCAATTGTTGAAAAGGGCCAATGAAATGAAGATTTTTTCAAAAAATCAAAGATTTTACAGATTTTACAATTTATTTAGCTCTAGTCCGCGATTATTGATACAATTCCAAAATTTTCGCCCTTTTTAAGTCATAGCGACTGAAAAAAGGGCTTTTAATGTTCAAACACAAGTATTGAAAAGTGCCTATAAAATGATACTTTTTTCAAAAAATTAAACATTTTACAGATTTTCTAACTTATTAAGCTCTAGACCGTGATTATTATAACTATTCCAAAATTTCGGCCCGTATGACGCCATGGAGGCTGAAAAATTGGTTTTTAAATTTCAAACCCAAGTCTTCATTAGTCCAATAAAATGATGATTTTTCCAGAAATGAAACTTTATAATGATTTTATTACTGATTTCGCATGAGGCCGTAATTCTTAACACATTTTCATAATTTCAGTCCGTTTTACGACATATAGCCTGAAAAGATGGCTTTTTATGTTCGAACCAAGTGTTGAAAAGTGCCCATAAAATGATGATTTTTCCCGAATTGTTACTTTTAAAGACTTTATGACTGATTTCATTTCAGTCCGTTATTTCTATCACGATTCCGAATTTTTAGCTTTTTCGGCGCCAAAGATCCTAAAAATATGTGTTTTAATGTTCGAACCCAAGTTTTGAAAAGTGCCTATAAAATGATACTTTTTTCAAAAAATTAAACATTTTACAGATTTTCTAACTTATTAAGCTCTAGACCGCGATTATTATAACAAATCCAAAATTTCGGCCCGTATGACGCCATGGAGGCTGAAAAATTGGTTTTTTTAAAGTTCAAACACAAGTCTTCATTCGTCCAATAGAATGATGATTTGTCCAGAAATGAAACTTTATAATGATTTTATTACCGATTTCGCGTGAGACCGTAATTCTTAACACATTTCCATAATTTCAGTCCGTTTTACGACATATAGCTTGAAAAGATGGCTTTTTATGTTCGAACCAAGTGTTGAAAAGTGCCCATAAAATGATGATATTTTCCAAAAAATTAAACATTTTACAGATTTTCTAACTTATTTAGCTCTATACCGTTATTCTTGTTACAATTCCAAAATTTCAGCCCGTTTGACGCCATAGAGCCTGAATTAATGGCTTTTAATGTTCGAACCCAAGTGTTGAAAAGTGCCCATAAAATGATGATTTTTCCCGAATTGTTACTTTTTAAAGAGTTTATGACCGATTTCATTTCAGTCCGTTATTTCTATCAAGATTCCGAAGTTTGAGCTTGTTCGGCGCCAAAGATCATAAAAAAATGTATTTTAAAGTTCGAACCCAAGTATTGAAAAGTGCCTATAAAATGATACTTTTTTCAAAAAATAAAACATTTTACAGATTTTCTAACTTATTAAGCTCTAGACCGTGATTATTATAACAATTCCAAAATTTCGGCCCATATGACGCCATGGAGGCTGAAAAATGGGTTTTTAAAGTTCAAACCCAAGTCTTCATTAGTCCAATAAAATGATGATGTTTCCAGAAATTAAACTTTATAATGATTTTATTACTGATTTCGCACGAGACCGTAATTCTTAACACAGTTCCATAATTTCAGTCCGTTTTACGACATATAGCCTGAAAAGATGGCTTTTTATGTTCGAACCAAGTGTTGAAAAGTGCCCATAAAATGATGATATTTTCCAAAACATTAAACATTTTACAGATTTTCTAACTTATTTAGCTCTATACCGTTATTCTTGTTACAATTCCAAAATTTCAGCCCGTTTGACGCCATAGAGCCTGAATTAATGGCTTTTAATGTTCGAACTTAAGTGTTGAAAAGTGCCCATAAAATGATGATTTTTCCCGAATGGTTACTTTTTAAAGACTTCATGACTGATTTCATTTCAGTCCGTTATTTCTATCACGATTCCGATTTTTAGCTTGTTCGGCGCCAAAGATCCTAAAAAAATGTATTTTAAAGTTCGAACCCAAGTTTTGAAAAGTGCCTATAAAATGATACTTTTTTCAAAAAATAAAACATTTTACAGATTTTCTAACTTATTAAGCTCTAGACCGTGATTATTATAACAATTCCAAAATTTCGGCCCGTTTGACGCCATAGAGCCTGAATAAATGGCTTTTAATGTTCGAACCCAAGTGTTGAAATGTGCCCATAAAATCATGTTTTTTCCCGAATTTTAACTTTATGAAGATTTTGTTACTGATTTCACTTAAGTCCGTTATTTCTATCACGATTCCAAATTTTCAGGTTGTTCGGCGCCATAGCGACTGAAAAAACGGCTTTTAAAGTTCGTACCCAATTGTTGAAAAGGGCCAATGAAATGAAGATTTTTTCAAAAAATCAAAGATTTTACAGATTTTCCAACTTATTTAGTTCTAGACCGCGATTCTTGATACAATTCCAAAATTTCCGCCCTTTTTAAGTCATAGCGACAGAAAAAAGGGCTTTTAATGTTCAAACCCAAGTGTTGAAAAGTGCCCATAAAACGATGATATTTCCCGAATTGTTACTTTTTAAAGACTTTGTGACTGATTCCATTTCAGTCCGTTATTTCTATCACGATTCCGAATTTTTAGCTTGTTCGGCGCCAAAGATCCTAAAAAAATGTATTTTAAAATTCGAACCCAAGTATTGAAAAGTGCCTATAAAATGATACTTTTTCAAAAAATAAAACATTTTACAAATTTTCTAACTAATTAAGCTCTAGACCGTGATTATTATAACAATTCCAAAATTTCGGCCCGGAGGACGCCATGTAGGCTGAAAAATTGTTTTTTTAAAGTTCAAACCCAAGTCTTCATTCGTCCAATAGAATGATGATTTTTCCAGAAATGAAACTTTATAATGATTTTATTACTGATTTCGCATGAGACCGTAATTCTTAACACAGTTCCATAATTTCAGTCCGTTTTACGACATATACCCTGAAAAGATGGCTTTTTCTGTTCGAACCCAAGTGTTGAAAAGTGGCGATAAAAAGATTATATTTAAAAAAAATTAAACATTTTACAGATTTTCTAACTTATTAAGCTCTAGACCGTGATTATTATAACAATTCCAAAATTTCGGCCCATATGACGCCATGGAGGCTGAAAAATGGGTTTTTAAAGTTCAAACCCAAGTCTTCATTAGTCCAATAAAATGATGATGTTTCCAGAAATTAAACTTTATAATTATTTTATTACTGATTTCGCACGAGACCGTAATTCTTAACACAGTTCCATAATTTCAGTCCGTTTTACGACATATAGCCTGAAAAGATGGCTTTTTATGTTCGAACCAAGTGTTGAAAAGTGCCCATAAAATGATGATATTTTCCAAAAACTTAAACATTTTACAGATTTTCTAACTTATTTAGCTCTATACCGTTATTCTTGTTACAATTCCAAAATTTCAGCCCGTTTGACGCCATAGAGCCTGAATTAATGGCTTTTAATGTTCGAACTTAAGTGTTGAAAAGTGCCAATAAAATGATGATTTTTCCCGAATTGTTACTTTTTAAAGACTTTATGACTGATTTCATTTCAGTCCGTTATTTCTATCACGATTCCGAATTTTTAGCTTTTTCGGCGCCAAAGATCCTAAAAATATGTGTTTTAAAGTTCGAACCCAAGTTTTGAAAAGTGCCTATAAAATGATACTTTTTTCAAAAAATTAAACATTTTACAGATTTTCTAACTTATTAAGCTCTAGACCGTGATTATTATAACAATTCCAAAATTTCGGCCCGTATGACGCCATGGAGGCTGAAAAATTGGTTTTTTTAAAGTTCAAACCCAAGTCTTCATTCGTCCAATAGAATGATGATTTGTCCAGGAATGAAACTTTATAATGATTTTATTACTGATTTCGCGTGAGACCGTAATTCATAACACATTTCCATAATTTCAGTCCGCTTTACGACATATAGCTTGAAAAGATGGCTCTTTATGATCGAACCAAGTGTTGAAAAGTGCCCATAAAATGATGATATTTTCCAAAAAATTAAACATTTTACAGATTTTCTAACTTATTTAGCTCTATACCGTTATTCTTGTTACAATTCCAAAATTTCAGCCCGTTTGACGCCATAGAGCCTGAATAAATGGCTTTTAATGTTCGAACCCAAGTGTTGAAATGTGCCCATAAAATCATGTTTTTTCCCGAATTTTAACTTTATGAAGATTTTGTTACTGATTTCACTTAAGTCCGTTATTTCTATCACGATTCCAAATTTTCAGGTTGTTCGGCGCCATAGCGACTGAAAAAACGGCTTTTAAAGTTCGTACCCAATTGTTGAAAAGGGCAAATGAAATGAAGATTTTTTCAAAAAATCAAAGATTTTACAGATTTTCCAACTTATTTAGTTCTAGACCGCGATTCTTGATACAATTCCAAAATTTCCGCCCTTTTTAAGTCATAGCGACAGAAAAAAGGGCTTTTAATGTTCAAACCCAAGTGTTGAAAAGTGCCCATAAAACGATGATATTTCCCGAATTGTTACTTTTTAAAGACTTTATGACTTATTCCATTTCAGTCCGTTATTTCTATCACGATTCCGAATTTTTAGCTTGTTCGGCGCCAAAGATCCTAAAAAAATGTATTTTAAAGTTCGAACCCAAGTATTGAAAAGTGCCTATAAAATGATAATTTTTTCAAAAAATAAAACATTTTACAGATTTTCTAACTTATTAAGCTCTAGACCGTGATCATTATAACAATTCCAAAATTTCGGCCCGTATGACGCCATGGAGGCTGAAAAATGGGTTTTTAATGTTCAAACCCAAGTCTTCATTAGTCCAATAAAATGATGATGTTTCCAGAAATTAAACTTTATAATGATTTTATTACTGATTTCGCGTGAGACCGTAATTCTTAACACAGTTCCATAATTTCAGTCCGTTTGACGACATATAGCCTGAAAAGATGGCTTTTTATGTTCGAACCAAGTGTTGAAAAGTGCCCATAAAATGATGATATTTTCCAAAAAATTAAACATTTTACAGATTTTCTAACTTATTTAGCTCTATACCGTTATTCTTGTTACAATTCAAAAATTTCAGCCCGTTTGACGCCATAGAGCCTGAATTAATGGCTTTTAATTTTCGAACCCAAGTGTTGAAATGTGCCCATTAAATGATGCTTTTCCCCGAATTGTTACTTTATAAAGACTTTGTTACTGATTTCACCTAAAAGGAAAAGGGCCAATGAAATGAAGATTTTATCAAAAAATCAAAGATTTTACAGATTTTACAACTTATTTAGCTCTAGACCGTGATTTTGGTTACAATTCCAAAATTTCAGCCCGTTTGACGCCATAGAGCCTGAATAAATGGCTTTTAATGTTCGAACCCAAGGGTTGAAAAGTGCCAATAAAATCATATTTTTTTCAAAAAATTAAACATTTTACAGATTTTCTAACTTATTTAGCTCTAGACCGTGATTCTTAATACAATTCCAAATTTCAGCCCGTTTGACGCCATAGAGCCTGAATAAATGGCTTTTAATGTTCGAACCCAAGTGTTGAAATGTGCCCATAAAATCATGTTTTTTCCCGAATTTTAACTTTATGAAGATTTTGTTACTGATTTCACTTAAGTCCGTTATTTCTATCACGATTCCAAATTTTCAGGTTGTTCGGCGCCATAGCGACTGAAAAAACGGCTTTTACAGTTCGTACCCAATTGTTGAAAAGGGCCAATGAAATGAAGATTTTTTCAAAAAATCAAAGATTTTACAGATTTTCCAACTTATGTTCAACGTTCCTAGAATTGGTTCCCGACTCATACATTATATTCCGTTACATATTAAAAAATATAAAACTAAGCTGGGGTATGACTCACCTTTACCAAGAATGTGCCGTTATTTTAACGAGACATATAAAAGTCATCCCATTGATTTGTCAATGTCATCACTGGCCACTTTCAAATCAAACGTAAACAAGACTTAAAGCTACCTATCGTGTTTATCTATAAAGTAATTACTATTGCTGTTATGAAATGTATATGTAAGTGTATGTATTTGTGTATACATGTATGCATGTAGGTGCATACATGTAAATTATTCTTTACTTATAGTTTTGTGCTCATCAATGTTGTGTTTGTCTGTAATTAGTGATAGTATCAACCAAGTTTAAATTGTGTAATTGAATTTCGAGAGCTATGATATGAATCACTGTTGACAAACCTAAAAATAAAAAAATAAAAAAAATAAAAAATAAAAAAAAAATAAAAAAAACTTATTTAGTTCTAGACCGCGATTCTTGATACAATTCCAAAATTTCCGCCCTTTTTAAGTCATAGCGACAGAAAAAAGGGCTTTTAATGTTCAAACCCAAGTGTTGAAAAGTGCCCATAAAACGATGATATTTCCCGAATTGTTACTTTTTAAAGACTTTATGACTGATTCCATTTCAGTCCGTTATTTCTATCACGATTCCGAATTTTTAGCTTGTTCGGCGCCAAAGATCCTAAAAAAATGTATTTTAAAGTTCGAACCCAAGTATTGAAAAGTGCCTATAAAATGATACTTAGATTTTCTAACTTATTAAGCTCTAGACCGTTATTATTATAACAATTCCAAAATTTCGGCCCGTATGACGCCATGGAGGCTGAAAAATTGGTTTTTAAAGTTCAAACCCAAGTCTTCATTAGTCCAATAAAATGATGATTTTTCCAGAAATGAAACTTTATAATGATTTTATTACTGATTTCGCATGAGACCGTAATTCTTAACACAGTTCCATAATTTCAGTCCGTTTTACGACATATAGCCTGAAAAGATGGCTTTTTATGTTCGAACCAAGTATTGAAAAGTGCCCATAAAATGATGATATTTTCCAAAAAATTAAACATTTTACAGATTTTCTAACTTATTTAGCTCTATACTGTTTTTCTTGTTACAATTCCAAAATTTCAGCCCGTTTGACGCCATAGAGCCTGAATTAATGGCTTTTAATGTTCGAACCCAAGTGTTGAAAAGTGCCCATAAAATTATGATTTTTCCCGAATTGTTACTTTTTAAATACATTATGACTGATTTCATTTCAGTCCGTTATTTATAATCACGATTCCGAATTTTTAGCTTGTTCGGCGCCAAAGATCCTAAAAAATGTATTTTAAAGTTCGAACCCAAGTATTGAAAAGTGCCTATAAAATGATACTTTTTTCAAAAAATTAAACATTTGACAGATTTTCTAACTTATTAAGCTCTAGACCGTGATTATTATAACAATTCCAAAATTTCGGCCCGTATGACGCCATGGAGGCTGAAAAATTGGTTTTTAAAGTTCAAACCCAAGTCTTCATTAGTCCAATAAAATGATGATTTTTCCAGAAATGAAACTTTATAATGATTTTATTACTGATTTCGCATGAGACCGTAATTCTTAACACTTTTCCAGAATTTCAGTCGGTTTTACGACATATAGCCTGAAAGATGGCTTTTTATGTTCGAACCAAGTGTTGAAAAGTGCCCATAAAATGATGATATTTTCCAAAAAATTAAACATTTTACAGATTTTCTAACTTATTTGGCTCTATACCGTTATTCTGGTTACAATTCCGAAATTTCAGCCCGTTTGACGCCATAGAGCCTGAATTAATGGCTTTTAATGTTCGAACCCAAGTGTTGAAAAGTACCCATAAAATTATGATTTTTCCCGAATTGTTACTTTTTAAAGACTTTATGACTGATTTCATTTCAGTCCGTTATTTCTATCACGATTCCGAATTTTTAGCTCTTTCGGCGACATAGAACCTAAAAAAATGAATTTTAAAGTTCGAACCAAAGTGTTGAAAAGTGCCCATAAAATGATGATTTTTCCCGAATTTTAACTTTATGAAGATTTTGTTACTGATTTCATCTAAGTCCGTTATTTCTATCACGATTCCGAATTTTTAGCTTGTTCGGCGCAAAAGATCCTAAAAAAATGTATTTTAAAGTTCGAACCCAAGTATTGAAAAGTGCCTATAAAATGATACTTTTTTCAAAAAATTAAATATTTGACAGATTTTCTAACTTATTAAGCTCTAGACCGTGATTATTATAACAATTCCAAAATTTCCGCCCTTTTTAAGTCATAGCGACAGAAAAAACGGCTTTAATGTTCAAACCCAAGTGTTGAAAAGTGCCCATAAAAAGAAGATATTTTCAAAAAATTAAACATTTTACAGATTTTGTAACTTATTTAGCTCTACACCGTGATTCTTGTTACATTTCCAAAATTTCGGCGTTTTTTAGGACATAGAGCCTGAAAAAATGGATTTTAAAGTTCGAACCCAAGGGTTGAAAAGTGCCAATAAAATCATATTTTTTTCAAAAAATTAAACATTTTACTGATTTTCTAACTTATTTAGCTCTAGACCGTGATTCTTGTTACAATTCCAAAATTTCAGCCCGTTTGACGCCATAGAGCCTGAATAAATGGCTTTTAATGTTCGAACCCAAGTGTTAAAATGTGCCCATAAAATGATGCTTTTTCCCGAATTGTTACTTTATAAAGACTTTGTTACTGATTTCACTTCAGTCCATTATAACTATCACGATTCCGAATTTTTAGCTTGTTCGGCGCCAAAGATCCAAAAAAAATGTATTTTAAAGTTCGAACACAAGTATTGAAAAGTGCCTATAAAATGATACTTTTTTCAAAAAATTAAACATTTTACAGATTTTCTACCTTATTAAGCTCTAGACCGTGATTATTATAACAATTCCAAAATTTCGGCCCGTATGACGCCATGGAGGCTGAAAAATTGGTTTTTAAAGTTCAAACCCAAGTCTTCATTAGTCCAATAAAATGATGATTTTTCCAGAAATGAAACTTTATAATGATTTTATTACTGATTTCGCATGAGACCGTAATTCTTAACACAGTTCCATAATTTCAGTCCGTTTTACGACATATAGCCTGAAAAGATGGCTTTTTATGTTCGAACCAAGTGTTGAAAAGTGCCCATAAAATGATGATATTTTCCAAAAAATTTAATATTTTACAGATTTTCTAACTTATTTAGCTCTATACCGTTATTCTTGTTACAATTCCAAAATTTCAGCCCGTTTGACGCCATAGAGCCTGAATTAATGGCTTTTAATGTTCGAACCCAAGTGTTTAAAAGTGCCCGTAAAATGATGATTTTTCCCGAATTGTTACTTTTTAAAGACTTTATGACTGATTTCATTTCAGTCCGTTATTTCTATCACGATTCCGAATTTTTAGCTTGTTCGGCGCCAAAGATCCTAAAAAATGTATTTTAAAGTTCGAACCCAAGTATTGAAAAGTGCCTATAAAATGATTCTTTTTTCAAAAAATTAAAAACTTTTAAAGTTCGTACCCAATTGTTGAAAAGGGCCAATGAAATGAAGATTTTTTCAAAAAATCAAAGATTTTACAGATTTTACAATTTATTTAGCTCTAGTCCGCGATTATTGATACAATTCCAAAATTTTCGCCCTTTTTAAGTCATAGCGACTGAAAAAAGGGCTTTTAATGTTCAAACCCAAGTGTTGAAAAGTGCCCATAAAAAGATGATATTTTCAAAAAATCAAACATTTTACAGATTTTTGAACTTATTTAGCTCTATACCGTTATTCTTGTTACAATTCCAAAATTTCAGCCCGTTTGACGCCCTAGAGCCTGAATTAATGGCTTTTTATGTTCTAACCCAAGTGTTGAAAAGTGCACATAAAATGATGATTTTTCCCGAATTGTTACTTTGTAAGGACTTTGTTACTGATTTCATTTCAGTCCGTTATTTCTATCACGATTCCGAATTTTTAGCTCTTTCGGCGAAATAGAACCTACACAAATGAATTTTAAAGTTCGAACCCAAGTGTTGAAAAGTGCCCATAAAATGATGATTTTTCCCGAATTTTAACTTTATGAAGATTTTGTTACTGATTTCACCTAATTCCGTTATTTCTATCACGATTCCAAATTTTCAGGTTGTTCGGCGCCATAGCGACTGAAAAA
>JAIUSX010000683.1:0-23598 GCA_026573805.1 Hesperophylax magnus
CCTCGCACCTTTATTGAACCAAAGAGGAGTGGAGAGATGATATGAAGCTACCTTCACAAACTCTTCCTTTGTGGTGCCTTCACGCAACCAAAGGGGAATGGAGAGGAGAGATGAGGCTCTCTTCCCTTGTGGGGCCTTCAGGGAACCAAAAGGGATTGGAGAGGAGAGATGAGATCTACGATGACACATTATAAAACCAGAAGACATAGCCACATATCCAATGACAACCCTGGTGAACTTTATGAAAGGGACCGCGTGAACAGTTACTACAGGAAGAAGAAAACAACGAAGGCATACTTTCTAGACCTTAGTTAGGCATTCGACAGAGTTTTCCACCCCTTATTATGGAAAAAAACTAAAAGAAAGAGGGATACCATGGAAAGTGGTAAAAATTCACGAATCATGGCACCGTCAGCAGGAAAACCTTGTAAAGTGGAAAGATGGATTCTCAGAACCCTATTTCTTGGAATGTGGGGTCAGACAGGGAGGATGTATGTCCCCAATACTGTTTAACATATACATGGATGAACTAACCCACAGGTTAAACAATGCTGGAGTGGGCTGCCACATCGGAGGTCTAACAATAGGTATTAACAGGATTAGCTACGCAGATGATATGGTTTTGATGACACCGTCAATAAGGGGATTACGAATTCTCCTGAAAATCTGTGAAGAATTTGCACACGAAACCAACATGATTTATAAATCGAAAAAAACAGCACTGTTGGTTATATAACACAGGGAAGGCCCAAAAAACATTCCCCCGCCTTTTTGAATGGTGAGCTTCTGAAAATAGTAGAAACCACAAAATATCTAGGACATGTCATCAACAATAAGCTAACGGATGATGAAGATATTGACAGGCAGAGGCGAGTATGAGTATAAAATGTAAAATGATCAGTAGTACCTAAATGTCGGCTCTGTAGTCCACGAGTGAAAATGACTCTCTTCATGGCCTTTTGCGAGCTCTGGGAAAATTTCAATAAAAGAACAATGGAAAGGCTTTGGGTGCAATATAACAACGCTTATCAATTGATGTTTGGACTACCCAGATACTGCAGTGCCTCCTCAATTTTTACAGAAGGACGAGTTCCAGGATTTACAGCTGTATTAAGAACCAGCATAGCAGGACTGAGGGGAAGCCAAAACCATTCCAGAAATATTTTTATCATAGAATCCCGTCTGATTTCAGGTTCGAGCATTGAAAACCATTGGTGAAAGATACTTGCTCCCACAATCTTAGATCCGATGGATTCCCGTGCTTCTCTGATTTAATCTATATTTTTAATTTTTTTTTTTATCTATTTTCTAAATTTTCCGTTTATTTAAATATGATCTGTACTTATAAACTCTATAGGATGTGTGAGATTGCACTCACCTCCACACATCCTGGAATAAAGTTTTTTTTTTAAATTCCGTTTGTACCGTATGTTTGCTTTCAATCGCGAAATGACGCTCACAAACAAACTCACTTCTTGCTAGCGCCGGATTATCGAATCGGTCGAATAGAATATCCGTCTGAGCAACCTTTAATACAACACAGCATTAGTTTATCACCTTGAAGAATTCTAGCACGCAACATTATTTTTCAATGGGTAAAAGAAAATTAAAAATATTAACTCTTAAAACGTAAACATCCGAAAACAACTGACTTCAACCTTCAAAATGGCGTCTTGGAAATTTTCGTCAATTTTATCGGAGGATAGCAATAGCAAAGTATAGCCCAGAGCGGAGTTATATGCCCCTGGCTAGCAGCGAGCCAAAACGCATCTCCATCTATTATTGTGTTGGTAGGCATCGATAAGATTGTCCATGTCATCGATATTTGTAACAGTAGTTGGGGCTTGTTGTTTTAAACCGATACAAATACTAACTTATCATAACCTTCAATCAAAACGTTTTAAGGCCCGTTTATAAGAGGAATAAGCGGTAAGGATAGGCCGAAAAGCCCTAGGCCGTCGAAGTTGGATGATAGAAAACCTGTGTATCCGTTTATAATAGATGGCAACAATCTGTTATTTTTTTCCATAACCGAAAAGATGGTTCAACTTTATCTTTTACGGATACGGATTGCAGAAAGCTAAGATATATACAGAGAATAATATTTTTTCGATCGATACTCTATGGTATCTACTATTTGACAATCGAATAAATTAACTAATTCGTGTTGTAGAAGTCCTAACAATTTATAGAAATTGATCTGCGAAATTCTTGTATATTTCTTCGATTGATTGTTGTCTAATGCCGCCATTATGGCGGCACAAATTATGGAAATGTCATGTTTTCTTCATTTTATGATTAGTTGGATGCACACTCCCACGTCGTTTTTTCCTTTTTTTTTCGTCAACTGTGCGTCTCCTATTGCAGGGTGTGCTAGCCCCAGATTTGACAAAAATATTCCACATGCAACAATGTCTGATGAATCCATCGTTTCAATATTTATTTATATTGAGATTGGTTCGGTATGCGGGCCCATTTCAACGCTTTTCCGTGGTCAGCTGTTTGTTTTCGGACTTCGGATCCTTCAAAATGTGCCCAGGAGATTGGTGAAGTCATCAAATCGGCGATGGATGGCTTCATACAATCGACTACTAAAGAAACTGGTGTGGGCTCAAAGCCGTGGTTCAGTCGACAATGCTCCGAAGCAGTTCGACGAAAAAACGCGGCTTACCGAGCCTACAACACATCTCAAACGCCCGAAAGCAGATCAGCATACAACAAATCGGCAAAGGAATGCAAGAGAATCATTAATAAGTCAAAATTCGAACACGACCTGCAGATCAGCAAAAAGCTGGCTGCCTGCCCGCATGGCAGCAGCAGAGCATTCTGTCGCTTGCGGGCTCAATAGGTCGAAATTTTTGCAAACCCAGTTTGCCACCTCTTACCAGACCCGACGGCTCACTAGCAAACACCGCCACCGAAAAGGCTAACCTATTAGGGAAAATGTTTGCGGAAAACTCGACCCTCGACGACGGGGGTGCTGTTCCGCCGTCGGTTCCTCACTGCGGCTTCTATATGAAAAAGCTGAGTATCCGGCATCGGGATGTACTCCACGTCATATGGGGGCTCGATGTTAACAAAGCTAGTGGACCTGATGGAATACCTGCCCCGGTATTGCAGAGGTGTGCTGCGGAAATAGTTCCAGTTTTGACAAAGCTCTTCAAAATGTTCCTGAAGTGTGGCACTGTGCCCTCTGGTTGGAAAAAAGCGGTCATTCACCCTATTCCCAAGAAAGGTGACCGCTCCAACCCGGCCAACTACCACCCCATAGCGATCACATCAGTTCTGTCCAAAGTGATGGAACGTGTGATCAACGACAAACTGCTCATATACCTCGAGAAGAACAAAATTATCAACGACCGTCAATACGGATTCCGGCGGAACCGCTCGTGCGGTGATCTTCTCGCGTATGTGACGCATGTTTGGGGGCGGTGCCTGGAACGTCACGGTGAGACCCAAACGGTCGCACTAGACATATCCAAGGCCTTTGACCGGGTCTGGCACCGAGGACTTGTCAACAAATTGCCTTCTTACGGACTTCCCGCATCCCTGTGTACGTGGATTGCTGACTTTTTAAGGGATAGGTCGATTCAGGCGGTTGCTGATGGATTCACCTCTTCCTCGCACTCCATAAATGCTGGCGTCCCACAGGGATCGGTTCTGTCTCCGACTTTGTTTTTGTTGCACATCAATGACCTTTTGACATGTGCACCGATTCATTGTTACGCGGATGACAGTACAGTTCATGATAGCTTTTTGTTTGACAAGCCCCCATAGGGCACACAAACTCCAACGGCTCGGAGGGCTTTGAAGCAGAGAATGGATGGTTATCTCGAGAGTATTTCCTCCTGGGGTAAAAATAATCTCGTAGAATTTAATGTTTCAAAGACCCAATCCTGTCTGATTACGTCTAAAAGGGATCCAAATGACAATCTAGTCTCCTTCAACGGAAGCAATCTTCCGAACAGGCCTTCCATTGATATGCTTGGTATAACTATAAGTGACCAGCTCAGGTACGGGGGCTCCATCGAAGCCAGAGTAAAGTTGGCCTCTCAGAAGCTGGGCGTACTGTACAGGGCCCGCAGATACTTTAATAATACACAACTGCTGACCCTGTACAAATCGCAAGTGCGCCCTACTGTCGAATTTGGCAGCCATCTCTGGTCCGGAGCCCCTAAATACCTGAAAAAAACCCTTGACTCTGTGCAAAATCGGGCGGTCCGTTTGATAGATTCCCCAATCTTAACAAACGGACTGCAATCTTTAGAGCACAGGCGTCAGGTAGGTATGCTGTCCTTGTTCTATCGGTATTACAATGGAAGATGCTCTGAGGAACTAGCGTCATTGATCCCTTCGGCACCGGTGCGTAGTCGGGATACACGCCAAACGCGCGCCCAACATTTGTACACGGTTGACATTTGTCACATGAGAACGGGTCGCTTCTACGATTCGTTCTTAAGTTCGACAGCTCGGCTGTGGAACGAACTGCCGGCCTCTGTGTTTCCTCCCTCCTACAACATGGGACTCTTCAAGACCCATGTTCACTCCTTCCTCTCCACAAAAAGACCCTCCACACAGCATCCCCAAAGATGACATAGGCCCTGAGGGAAATTATTTTCTTCAGGGCCTCCTGTGTGGAGTTAATATAAAAAAATATATATATATATTTTTTTATATTAACTCCACAAAAACGTTAGTTGCAGGTAAAGATTTGGCATCAGTTCGAAAAAAATTAACACCTCTAAATTTAACCGACTGCTAATCTTATCGCACAATACGCTCCTTTTATTCATGAATGTGAATTGTTTCTCTAAATAGTCAATTTACCGCCCCATTAGATGACAATACTCTGTATTGTACTAACCTGCAACTAGAGTTACTCACCTTGCTGTGAGTCTTCTATGGACCACTTCCAACAGGTCTAAGTCTGTTTTTATATTATCCTCCCCAGACTGTCTACTTGTTGGTTTTAATGTTACGCAAAACTCTGTAATAGTACGTATCTGTGAAACTCACAATGCCTTACGAGTTGTAGACATTTTCAACCATAACTTAATATCATATAAAATTCAGCTTAATAAATTAATAAATTAAAAACTTTTATTTTTTGTTTTTAATGAGTTTTTTTATTCACAATGTACATTTGTTACGTATAAATTTTTTATAAAATTAGCGACCGGTTTCGACACGTCCGTGTTATTAACTAGCTATTTTAAAACTAAATTTTTAAGTGCAGAAATATGGGGTTTTATTTAGTTTGGTTCTTTGGTGGGAGGGGATTTGAGGGAGGGGGAGGGGGTTGAGAGGGAAGTGGAGGGAGGAGTCAAAATAACGGGGAACATTGTCAATAGAGGTGATTTGCAAGGTGCTATTATTTTATTTACCATATTAATGCTTGAATTAATTTTTTTGTTGATTTCTAATGTTTCTAATGCGCACAAATTAAAATATTTATTAATGTTAGAATGTTTAAACTTAGTTTTATCCCGGTTGAAGCTATGGCCTGTCTCTATCAAATGATTAGCGAACTCGGAGAAATTATTATTTTTTAAACATAGTTCGTGTTCCCTAATTCTGGTTTTGAAATTTCTTGTAGTCATACCTACATACTGGGAGTTACAATCATTACACTCTAAAGTGTATATCCCATTTTTATCTAATTTATTTGAAACATCCTTGTTATTAATTAAGTTTTTTATTTTAGAATTGGTGTAAAAAGCTGTCGAAATATTAACTGGTAACATGCGGGATATTTTTAAGGACAAGTCACCTGTATAAATAAGTTTTTTATATATTAGATTTTTACTGGATTGAGTGTTATTATCACCACTGTAAATGTACTTTTTAGAAAATATTTTGGTTTGTTTCTTATTAACTAAACGATTAATTATGTCAGGTTTATATCCGTTGTTTATAGCTATTTGTTTTATAATGTTAATTTCATTATTGAAATTCTCAATATTTAAAGGGACATTAATGGCTCGATGTATCATTGAGTTGAAGGAGGCGAGTTTATGGGATAAAGGATGATTCTAAGTAGAAGGTATAACACAGTCAGTGTGTGTAGGTTTTCTATAGATGTTAAAAACACACTTATTATTATCTAAACTGATGTTTAAGTCTAAAAAATTTAAATTGTTATTATCGTTATGTTCCAGTGTAAATTTTATATTTTGGTGAATGTTATTAATAAAAGTGAGAAAATTGTCTAATTGTCTGTTGCTACCTGTCCAAATTACAAAAATGTCATCAACATATCTATACCAAACAAATACATTAGCTAAAAGGGAAAGTCCACATTCGAAAAGTTTGTTTTCAAAGGAATCCATAAATATTTCAGCAAACAAAGGAGAAGCGGGATTTCCCATTGGGAGACCATTATGCTGTTTATACAATTTATCATTAAAGGTGAAGTAGTTTTGATTGGTACAAATTTCTAAGAAAGTGGACATTTCCTTCACAATGGTTCGATCTAAATGGGAATTATTTAAAATGTTTACAATTAGGTTTTTACATTCATTTGTGGGAATGCTTGGGAAAAGATTACAACGTCAAAGGACACTAATTTACTGTTGCTAGGTATGTCTAAGTCTTTGATTTTATTTATTAACTCCAAACTGTTTTTAATTGAACGATGTGATCTGAATAAATTATTAGATTTGAATAAAGATACAAATTTAGAACATATATTATAGTTGGGGCTAGAATATGCAGGAACAACAGGACTTAAAAATTTAGTTTTAAAATAGCTATTTAATGACACGGACGTGTCGAAACCGGTCGCTAATTTTATAAAAAAATTATACGTAACAAATGTACATTGTGAATAAAAAAACTCAATGCCAAAGAAATACAAAAAATTAAAAACTTTTATTTTATTCGATTTTTTTGTTGTGAAAAGTACATTATTATCACCCGTAGTGAATAGTATAGCTATGCGAAAAGTTGTATTTTTTCTTTTTGTTTTTAATTTTATGTATTTCTTTATTATGTTTATTTTTTGCCATTTAAAATGTTGTGTAAGTAAAAAATACTAAATCTACATTTAATTTAATGGAACTTAATTGGTCTAGAACATATGAATGTTTATTGTTATAATTTTTTTACTGTACGACTGTTTGCTTCCTAAATAAAAAGAAATAAAAAAAATAATAATAATAATATGTTTTATATTATGGAGGTTAGGGACGTCGGGTATTTAATACTTACCTGTGCTACAAATAACGTCACCATCCAAGTATATTTTGACTCCAATAAACACGATTATATTTCATAAGGATAATTTTATTTTAACAGATTTAAAAGATTACAATTTTACATTAAACTAGAAAGGCTTTAATGTGGAGAATGACAAACGTATAACAGGACTAGTCAGAACGGCTATTGAACTCGGAATGATCTATGGTTATCTTCAAGCCGTTCAGGTCTCTGCGTTTAGGGATTACACATCTAAAAATTAACTTATAAGGTCGACAAGTGATTCTCCACACGCCTCCCCTCCAGTTATAAAGTTAGAACGACATAAAAAGAAATCTTAATATTTAAAATTGGTTCTTTATACCTAGGACTACAATACTGTTTAAAAACATGTGTCTGTGACTTTATTAAATTACTGTATGCACATCATGAACAATTTTTAATGCAATAAAAATTATGATTTTAAGATTATGTGCATTATTGTCACCTATATCACTAGTTGTATAAAAATATTCCATGAGCTTAAAAAGTAAATCTATAACTAGTGCGGCTTCAACAACATTTGGTTTGGAGCTTGGCTAAAAATGGGCAAAATTATTTCAAGCTATTGGCTGAATGATGGCATGAATGTCATGTAAAGGTAGCCTAGAAACATCTTGTGTGTTTATACTAGAAACTGTACAATTATTATTCATATAAAGTAAATTTTCCATTACTGAAATATGATAAAGTACATTATTAAAACTATTTATAATATAAAGTACAAGTTATAAATGCATGAACCTGAAAATTCAATTTAGGGAGTACATAGTATATATTAAAAAATATTTGCTTTTTATGAACATATAATAATAGCTCGTCAACTGTTTACAAGTGTAGTCTATTTATATACTAGGTTTGAATACCTGAACTTGTGATAAATTTGCTAATACCATTGTAAACACTTAAGGAGTAATATTTAGATAAAATAGTTTTTTCAACAACACATTCTATCAGGTGTGATGCAGGTTACCTGCATCACACTTGAGAGGATGCGGTTAAAATATTAAAAGGTTATAAACAATTACATTTCATTAAAAGAAACGGTATAAAATATTATTGTATCATATAAATGAGAAAATTTCAACAACATGTTCAATTCCTTTAGAATACATAATGTACTGTAAAACTAAGTACATAGGTTTGTTAAAAGTTGTTAAAAGTACATGTAAATTTTTGCATAACAAGATTTACATAAAAATGCTTATAATTATTTTTTTTTTTTTTAATATATTTGAATCTTCAACGCGGATAGCGGAATGGTTTTGAACTTGGATATGTTTATTATATGTATAGGTATACATTAATATCTGGTATGTGGTTTACATGATAAATGTTAAATATTAAGTCCGTTTTATATATATAAGTTATCTTAAGTACATGTTATATGTTATGGTAAGATATAATGGTAAGACATATGTTATATTAATGCGTGATATATTATGCTTGGTACATTTATTGTAAAACATATTAAAGTGTTCGCTATCTTAGCTGGTTGTGAGATAATATCTTAGACATTGATGTTGTATCGTGTAATATACGATTTTAAAGTTTACTTAAAACTAGTTACATGTTATTTACATGATTTTAAGAATGAAAAATTTTCATTAGTTACAAGAATTATGATAGTTTAAATACTAAAGCTCAAAATTTCATCAAGTTTTTGTAGACTTTTAGTATTTTTGCTCGGTAAATTTAAAATATATATATACTTTGAAATTCCAATGAGTTTGGTTTTATAGTATTTTATATAGATTACTAAAAAAAATTTTTTTGTTTGAATCAACTTATACTTGAAATGAGTTTGTATGAATGTTAATAAGGAAATGAATTTATATTGCCATAGTTCCATTCATTTGCGTACTGATTGGTATCTATCAGGAAAATGAATTCTGCGACCAGATCTTGTTCTTGTAATGTTTTCTGGGAGTGGTTCCTGGACAGATGTTGAAATAGGTACATTATCCTCTACTGGTACAAAGGCAGGTTTTAGTCGGTCTATCGAGACGCGTTTTGGTTGTCCTTTAACGGTAATGACGAATGTTTTTTCATTACGCTCTTCAACTTTATATGGGCCTTCGTAGGGGTTCTGAAGTGGCTTTCTTCCCCCATCGGTTCTAAGGAACACATGTGTAGAAGTAGGTAGGTCCTTATGAACAAAAAATTTTCTTGTACCGTGGACGCTGGTAGGAGTTGATTTGATGTTCTCGAACTTCCGCTGGAGTCGTCCTATATACGTATCTGTTTCCTCGCGTGGAGTTGCTGCGAAGAAATCGCAAGGTAATTTTAGAGTTCTACCGTAAGTTAGTTCTGCTGGTGAACACTTCAAATCTTCACGTACTGTTGCTCTCAGGCCAAGTAAAATGAGTGGTAGATTTTCAACCCAATTCTGGTCTCCACATGCCATAAGAGATGATTTTAACGTGATTATCACGTGCGGTGCCATCTCTCAATCATACCGTTGGCTTGTGGGTGATACGCAGTTGTTCTCTGGTGCTTGATGCCAAACTTCTCTGTAAGTTTTTTGAAGAGACAACTTTCAAATTGACGCCCCTGGTCGGTTACTATGCTGTCAGGAGTTCCATGACGGGCAATCCAATGGGTCGTCAATGCCGTGGCGACCGTTTCTGCTGTCATATTTTTTAGAGGAATTGCCTCAGGCCATCGGGTAAATCTGTCGACCATTGTCAGTATGTACTGGTACTCGTTACATATTGAGAGAGGTCCAACTAGATCGATATGTATATTTCGGAATCGATCCTCAGGTAATATATACGTTGCTAATGGTGCAACAGTATGTCGGGAGACCTTAGCTTTTTGACAGGCTACACGTTGCTTGACAAAGTTTTTTATGTCTGTAGCCATGTTATGCCATACAAATCTTTGTTTAATTGTCTTTGTCGTTCCCAGGATGCCAGGGTGGCAAATATTATGTACACTTTCAATGACTTGTTTTCGCATGCAAGCCGGTACAAATGGTCTGATGTGACCTGTTGATATGTCACACCATATTGAAGTTTCGGTGCCAGGTATCACCATTTGACGTAAGGCGAGGGCGGTGTCATCTTTTGCCTTCATAAGTCCGTCGTCTTGACACTGCGCTATTCCCATCTGCCTATAGTCAATAGAAGTAGGACTATTAATCTCATCTATTCGAGATAGTGCGTCAGCTACTACGTTATGTTCTCCGGAAACATGTCTAATGTCCGTTGAAAACTGCGCTATATAATCCAGCTGCCTTTCTTGACGTGGTGAGCTAGAGGCTCGCTTCTTATTAAAGGCGAAGGTAATTGGTTTATGGTCCGTATATATTGTGAAATTTCTACCTTCAATGTGGTTCCGGAAATATTTTACAGTTTCGTAAATGGCGGTAAGTTCTCGATCAAAAGTGCTGTACTTCTTCTGAGCAGGTGTAAATTTTTTCGAGAAAAATCCTAGAGGTTCCCAAGAGTTGTCGTTGAACTGTTGTAGTGAGGCTCCCATGGCTGTGTCGCTAGCGTCGACCATTATAGAAATTCTTGCTGATGGGATTGGATGCGCGAGTAAAGCTGCATTTGCTAATTGCTGTTTACTTTCCTCAAACGCTTCTGTCAGTTCTTGATTCCATGTAAGTATCCTTTTGTCGTTCTTTTTGTAACCGCTGATGCTGTCGAATAGCTTAGTCTGTGTGTTGATAGAATTTGGAAGGAATCGGCGATAGTAATTTAGCATTCCCAAAAATCTTCGTAAGTCTTTTGCTGTTTTTGGTGTTGGAAACTCTGTGACTGCTGTTACTTTTTCTTTAATTGGCGACATTCCTTTTTGGGTGATTGTGTGACCCAAGAAGTTAACTGTATGCACACCAAATTGGCACTTGTTTGTATTAATTACCAGATCATATTTGGCAAGACGATTTAGCAGTAAGTCTAGATGTTTTTTGTGTTCTTCTTCGTTTTTGGAAGCGATTAGTATGTCGTCCAAATAAACGAAACAAAAATCTAAGTCTTTGGTTACAGCATGCATAAATCGCTGGAAGCTTTGTGCTGCATTTGTTAGTCCGAATTGCATACGTGTGAATTCAAATAACCCAAATGGGGTAATGATCGCTATCTTTGGTATGTCCGCTGGTTCCACTGGTATCTGGTGGTAGGCACGCGTCATGTCTATGGTGCTGAATATAGTAGCGTCTGATAATTTGTGTGCGAAATCCTGCAGTTGAGATATAGGATATTTGTCTACGATTGTTTTTGCGTTTAATCTGCGGTAGTCCCCGCACGGACGCCATTCACCATTTGGCTTCTTGACCATGTGCAAGGGGCTGGCCCAATTACTTTTTGATGGCCTGCAAATCCCCTGCTCCATTAAGAATTTAAATTTCTTTTTGGCTGCTTCTAGTAGAGCTGGTGCCAGCCTACGAGCACGCTCAGTGACAGGAGTTCCCTTCGTCTCTATACAATGGGTTACTGAATGATTTTGTTTATCAGGAATTTTCATATTAGGTCTTGTTAAGTTAGGATATTTGTTCAGGATGTCCCGATATTTTTGCGATGTAGAAATGGTAGAGACTCCAGAAGTTGGTCCTTTGTAAGTTGTTCCCTTGATTAGTAAACCTGTAGACTGGTCTGCGATAATTGCTTTTTTGAGGTTAACCGTTAAGTTGTAATTGTGTAGAAAATCTGCACCTAGTATCGGTCTTGAAACATCGGCAACAATGAATCGCCATTTTAATGCCCGTCGTAGGCCAAAATTGAGTTCGACGGTACTTGTACCATAGGTTTTAATGGGATTTCCATTCGCTCCATACAGCGTAGTGGGATAATTGTCAGAAGTTAAACTGTTCTTGTTATAAGATGGATTTCTCGGTATGACAGAAACATCTGCACCAGTATCCACAAGGAATTTCTGTTGTGTTTGCAAGTCATACACGAAGAGACGACAAGTTTTGTTGTTGGGAATCTCACATGTCTCTACTGCAAGGTTCAGCTGTCGTTTCCCGAAGTTTTTTTTAGTAAAAGAGCACGGTTGATAGCACTTGTGAGCCTTTTCCCCAAATCGCATGTGGTAGTAGCAAAAATCATTGTTCTTCTCAGCTGGTCTATCACGAGACCTGGACCTGCTTCTTCTTGTGTAGTTATGTTGTGGTGCATTATGATATGAGAAGTTCCTACGAGGACCTTGAGTTCTTCTTCCTCGGAAATCTGTAGAGCGATTCGTCTGGGTAAGTTTTAACTTGGATACTTCGTGTGTGAGAGCTGAAACTTGTTTCTGGAGTTGTAGCAATATGGATGTTTCGGTTGGTTCCGCTCTTGATGAACTCTGCCTATTCTTGTGATCCACCGCACTGCATTCAGTTGTTTGGTATATGTCAATTATTTTATCTGCTGCTGACGCCAGTTGGTAGATATTATTTTCCGAGAGTGCTGAGAGTATTGCTTGCGCGTGTTGTGGTAGGCGCTGCATCCATAATGTTCGCACTATTTCACTTTCCGCTAAAGCGGGTCCGGCCAATTCAAGCATATGACGTAGGAGTTCTGTGGGTTTCCTATCTTCCAACTGAATCCCTGTGAGAAGACGTGTCAGACGCTTCTCCGCTGAATCTTGGAGACGATCAATAAGTGCTGTCTTGAGAGTTGCATATTTTTCAGCTGTTGGCGGCTTCGTGACAGTGTCACTCACGCTTTGTAGAATTTGCGAATCTAGGGCTGCGACGATGATATTGTATTTTGTAAAATCGTCTTCTATTCATGAATTTGCAAATTGTGCCTCTGTCTGCACAAACCATAATGAAATGTTGTCCTTCCAGCAAGGTGGAAGCCATACTGAGACATGGTGGAGGTCTTGATTTGTGTTGGTAGATTCCATGTTGTTAGTTTGTTGATTACACGTTGAACTCGTTCCGGAGGTTTGTTCGGAGAAGAATTTATCGAGGTTAATGTCTTGGCTGACAGGTGTGGTCATTTCGCATTTAGTTCGAGATTAGCAAATGTGTGGAAATTTTGCAAATATGCAGATGGATATTTTTTTAAAAAATCAATGGAATTTACTTTTTTTAAAGGAACCATCTATGTAATTTTTTCGAAACTAATACAGAGTCATAAAATGGTGGAATATTTTGGTAATATTATCCGAGATTCGAACCTTTAATTTACAGATTGATATTTGTATATATTTTTCAAGATTAAAAATTTGCTTAATTTCTTTTAATAAATGAAGGTAGTTTATCCAATTAAAGAATTGCTGATTAAAATTGTTCCCATTTAAAATTTGCCAGGATTTAGTTGTAACATATTGTTTTAACAACACATTTTGCGAAGTCATGTAGGTACTCAAATTAGTGAAAATTTTAAAACTTTACGATTGTATCGGTTCTTTTGTCTCTAACGGCGTTCTATGCTGCTTGCTGTGGCTTGCAGAATCTAGTGGGGATGGAGTACTGGCAGCATGAAGAGATTTGGTTGCTATTCTCTGCAATGATGTACGTCACTGTGGCTGGAACGTGTTGCTGGAACTCTCTATTGCTGCTCTGCATGCACCCGTGTAGAGATGATTTGGAATTCTCACTGAAAAAGATTTTATACGCAAGCTTAATTCTTAAAAGAATAAGAGACATTTTTATCATTAGTTGGAGAAAATAAATCATGAAAATCAGGATGTCTTTAAAAATCACAGTATGGGGTTTTGCATTCTCGTATATCTGAAATTGTCGTAACAATCACAGGAAGTATGTATATACTTCATAATTTTATACTTACTGAGGAGCATTTAATATTCAAGGACAAAGTGTAAATTAAAATTTTTGAAAATAATTGTAAGAATGAACTCACCGTGTAATTCCTCAGGATTCCGGTCCAATAGTCGCTCTGATCGTCTGATTGTCATTTATCGAAAAGAGAGAAATATTCAAGATTATATTAAATTTATACCGCGTGAAATTGTCGGGTTGTCACCATTTATGGAGGTTAGGGACGTCGGGTATTTAATACTTACCTGTGCTACAAATAACGTCACCATCCAAGTATATTTTGACTCCAATAAACACGATTATATTTCAGAAAGATAATTTATAGTAGATAGTAGATAGTAGATATGCGATCACTGTGATCAATTATATTTTGATGCTTTGTATGTATGCGTAGCGTGGTTTTTATGAAAGACAATCTTACGTTAGTTTAGGTATTATCACACTTGGAAATTCAGCGCCCGAAGCGGACTGCTCCAACTGCGCCTGCACAGGGTCGGCCCTGCCTCTAACTCTTTTTTTATTACTTGACATATTTTTCAACACGTTATATTTTGTGTTTATATTCTTGTATTTTTGTGCAAGGTCAAATTAAATCCTATTGAGTTGTTGGAGTAAGACAGAAATCCTGTGTTCGATTCCTAGTTGAGACCGTTACTTTTTTAATTTTTCTGTGTCTTGTTCTGTTTCATGTTTTGTTTAGATATATTAGTATTATCTTCTACTTCAATGATAAATCAATGCTCAATACATCGGTTGTACTGACCCTGTTTTGTATTACTGTCCATTGTCTTTTTGAAAATAAAAAATATTTTGATGTGTGCATAGCTGTGGGTTTTTTTTTATTTTCCTTTTCCTACATTCCACTATTTTTATTTTTAGAATATAATTTTTTGGGGCTAGTGTATGAACGATGTTAGCTGGGTGCAGGTATATTGTCTATGTTTGCTCTTTTTTAAATGGCCTTGAGATTTCTTTATGGTCCACCATATATTTACCTGTCTGGTCCAAACGACCGTTTTATTTGTGGTCGTTTGTGGTTAAGTGGGTGACAAAATGGGGCCATATAAAAAGCCCGAAGATATCGATCTAGAGAGTGGTTTATTTATGCTTTATGCATTCATGCTTTTGTGCAAGGACCCGTGAACTCTGTTTTATTTTAACTTTATAACGAGGTTAATGGATTCCTCGAGAGGTGTAAATGTTTTCGACGAAGTTTTACAAAAAAAGACGAAACTAGTAAACGCAAAATCACACAACCAACAAATAAGTTACAACTAGCCCGCGACAGGCTTTACAATAGAAATTACAGAATTAAAGTAATAATTTAGAAATTATTATTTTTTTTTTGTAAACTAATAAGACAAGATTTTTTTATGCATAGCACAGAGGGTAACAATTATTTTTATAAGCAATAATTATTACAATTATATTACATTTTATAACGTCCCGTTGGCGTCATGTATCTTTTATCAGGAAATTTTTCAATGTGGATGAGTGTTTCAGGCTAATAATTATTGCTTATAAAAATAATTAATAATTTAGTGTTTGAGATGAAAACTCAGTGTTTCAATTTCATTTTTAACTACCGTTCACGTAAAGGAAAATATTAATGTTGACAGATTGAATGCGATAGGGCTAAAATATTAATTTCCCCGTGAAAGTGAATTGGTTCTATACCGTCATAAAATGGTAAGTTCCAACCACCTTTACCTAATTGCAAAATGAATGCATTTATTAGCCGCCAAAGAGGAATGAACCCGTGGGTAATTTTTTTCATCCGTGGTCTACGACATTATTATTGTCTATGTAAAACTAAACTACTTTCCATATATTTGACACAGGGGCATTTAACTAAGCTTTGGCCTCGAAACTCATTTGAAACCGCCACGCCCACCTCAAAATTCTTATAGAAAACGAATAATATGGCTAAAAGCTCAGATCTCATTGGTGAGAACAGAAGGATTGGTTTGATCTCTCGCTCTCTACCATAATGACTCGTGTAACAGAAAGAGATGACGAAATTTTGACGTTTGACAGTTTCAAATCATTCAAACAAAATGACAGTGGTTTATTTATACACGCGGGTTGTCATTTTCTGCCGAAATACTATCATTTCCGTCGAAAATATTGCGTGTTAAAGTTGTTCGTGATAAAAATACAATATAAGCCAGTATAGTGTTAGCGAGTTACAAACATATTATATTCAACCTACCTACGTAAGTTCAAGTTTAAAGTGAATTAACAGTTTTAGGTTATTCGTTCGGTTTTTTGAACAATGCTTCATACTTGACATTATGTCTTCCTCCACAACGTATAAATGTTATTTATTATATCGATAAACTTATTCATGTTATTGATTAGTGTTATCCTGTATTATCTTATTGTTTTGGTGAAATTAAAGATTTTTACATATGTAACCATGAGTTCATGAGGCTGAAAAATGTCGGAATTTTTCGTCGTACTGTCGGACAATCATGTTTTGGAAATTTTCTTCAGTGTTTTTGCAAATTTCTTGTCATTTTGGGTTTCTTCTTCTCAGATTAACAAGTTTCATCTTAAGGAAATGCACTGTAAAAGTTTATTTTCTTAGTCAGATGAACCTTGCCCTTGGAAAACATTTCGACATTTTTCTGCTTCAAGGACATTTTTATTTTTATAATAGTTTTTTTGGGCTAGTGAATGAATAGAGTAGGCTGAGAGCAATTATGTTGTCTATGGTCGCATCTTTTTTTAAATGGCCTTGAGTTTCCTCTACCTTGTCTACTGCTCTGCTCCGCACGGTAGGTACTGCTTGTATATCTGTGGTTAAGTACTGTATAATTCTGTTGGATACAAAAAGCCGGAAGATATCGATCTAGAGAGTGGTATATTTATGATTTGACATAACGCAATGCCTTTTGACATTTTCATTACCAGCCGTTGCAACTCGTTTCTACTTTGTAATTCTTCTACTTAATATCCCTTTAACTGTTTTACCCACGCAGTTAAATTTATCATGATATGCTTGTTATAGTTACTGGTAAGAACTGATGCTTATATTAATCGATATTATCATTTTGATAGCGGCCGTTATTCCAAATCGAAAACTGTTCTTTAACTTTGGCTACGGGATGCTTAAATGCACAACTGTACTGTATCTAACGCGATCAATCTTTACTTACGCCCATCAGTGCATCTGAATTAGGGACTCCATTGACTGAGGAATGGTTAAAAGTTAGACCTCAACCCATTTTAAAAAAAGTGTTACGAAAGCATTTAAATTATCGATTAGATCAACAGATTTGAAGTGTCAACTTCAAGGTCAAGATAGTCAGAATATGTATCCCTTATTTCAAATATCAGTTTCATATAAGATATCATTGCTTTGACAGAAACAACAGAAAACAAGCAAACAAAATATTGTATTTAAAATTATAAAATTTTGTTTGCTAATCGATAATTTAAATGCTTTCGTGTGCTCATAGGTTTACGTTACAACTATGTTTGTTTCAGGTATGTATATTTGTTTGGTCGTTTACCAATTACCAAACCCTGCGACAGTGGAGCCATGGATCTAGTAAATCTAGAAACTCTTTCCATCAAAACGGAACCAGGGCCCCAGGAAGAAGGCGGAGGTGAAATGCCGTACACTTATATGGATTTCGACCTCCCAGATGTAAAGAAGGAATGTTTGCAATATGAGGAGAGTACTCAGACAGCCAGTGAGTTGCATTGCTTATGTTAAATAAATTGTATTAGACCGGTCGGTGGCTGAGTTAACATCGCGCTTGGGTCCCACCCAGGCATAGTGTGTTCAATTCCTCGGCTGGCTAAGTCTTCCATCACAACACAAGCAACTTTATCCGCTTACTGTGGTGGTAGTTGGAGATTTTCAAATGTTCTCAGGTTATTCGTAACCCGGGAATGTTTGTTTCTTAAATAAAAAATGTCCATTTTGGATTGCCATGGCGACAGAACATTATATGTTTGTTAACGTTGTCCTCTTTAGTGGCAGTTATTTTAGTTTTTACCAGATTTTTTTTTATCTTTGCCGGAAACAGTCAAAGTTTTGTGTGTTACGTATAGCTTTTATTATTTTATGTTATAAAATTTTGGTAATATTGTCTTTTTTGTTCTTAAATCCATTTTGTAATTTTGTGTCTGAATTTATTTTTGTTTTCCTCAATTTTATTTTCAAGTGTTAGACTGTCGAAAGCTTTTATAGCATGGTATTTTTTATTTTATTTATTTATTAAGTTAAAAGAAATAATTATTTTTATAAGCAATAATTGTTCGCCTGAAACACTCATCCACATTGAAAAAATCTCCTGATAAAAAATACATGACGCCAACGGGACACGAACCCGTGTCCATTCGATTTCCGGTCGAAAGCTCTGACCACTGAGCTATGGGGGCTTATTTCTTACCCGAGAAAATATTCAATATATGCTAGTGTTTCATTCAACAATTACTGTTTTTTACATTTTTTCACCTGAGAACAACCAACTTTATTTTATATGAGAAAGGCATTGTAAGTGCTAAATCTCTCACTAGATGGCGTTGATACAAATTGTATACATTTTTTAGGTGGAATACTTGGACTTGTCAAATATTAATTATTATTTTTTTGATAAATTAATGTTTTAAAGACAAGATTTTATTTATGCATAGCACAAAGGATAACAAATATTTTTATAAGCAATAATTGTTCGCCTGAAACACTCATCCACATTGAAAAAATCTCCTGATAAAAAATACATGACGCTAACGGGACACGAACCCGTGTCCATTCGATTTCCGGTCGAAAGCTCTGACCACTGAGCTATGGGGGCTTATTTCTTACCCGAGAAAATATTCAATATATGCTAGTGTTTCATTCAACAATTACTGTTTTTTACATTTTTATTTATTTATTTTTTTATTTTTTATTAGGAGATTTTATCAATGTGGATGAGTGTTTCAGGCGAACAATTATTGCTTATAAAAATAATTGTTATCCTTTGTGCTATGCATAAATAAAATCTTGTCTTTAAAACATTAATTTATCAAAAAAATAATAATTAAAAGAAATACATATTTCGCTTTGTTAACTTAAGTGTACATTGATTAAGACAAAAATAATATATATATATATATATATATATATTTATCCCCTCTCGTACTATGTTGATCTCGCGCGACGGTACGCCAGGTATATGTTGATCCGTTTGCATTTGTTGATCCACCCCGGATATGTTGATCCACTACCCAAGCTGGCATACATATGTAAATCCCTACAGATCAACTTGTGTCATCGAGATTTTGCTGTAAGCCACGCCCATTTTTCGGTCGCATATACATTTTACACGATTTATTTTGTTGATCTATATATTTCTGACAAACTTGACCGCTTGCATGTGTTGTAACTTGTAACCGCCAATTTCGCGCGCGTTGTGGTACTTTTTAGATTCCGTTAGAACATCCATATTCTATGAAAATGACTCTGTACTTAAAGAGGATAGACTGCCTCACGCGTATTTATATTGAAATGGAACTTTCAAAAACGTCAAATCCATGCTTAAAAAATCTTTTGAACTTGATTAAACAAAAATGTAACTTTAATGCATCATTTACTACGTTTCGTGACTTAGCAGGGGTGCCCGGGTTCATGGGGTGAGATTTGTCTAAGTCATTTTATAAGAGAAATTTTGAACATTGATTGAATAAAATTTTATTTTAATGTATCTTTTACCATCTCTCCCGACGTAAGTTTCTTGTAATGATTAAGTTGAAACAAAGCGTAATATCCATAATATGTGCCTATTAAAATTGCGGTGATTAGATTGGTGAGAATTTAATTTTTCAAATTTTAAATTGCAATTGCTGAAAAATTTATTCCAATTTGTTTTTTACTAAACATGGCTAAAGTCATTTCAATCACCGATTCCAACCAACGATGTTTTAGTATATGTTCGTCAATCAACAGGAGCCATAATGTCTGTACATCAGAGCCCTCGAGAATTATTACAATTATGTGTACCGCCGCCCCGGGAGCCATTTATTAGATAACCAATACACCTACCATTAGTCACCGCCAACGATTTAGCGAGATAGTTGTTTATTTTTGTATTTTTTTACATCGTCTCCACACAGGAGGCCCTAAGGAAAATCGTAACCCTCAAGGCCTATGTCATCTTTGTGAATGCTGTGTTGGGGATATTTTGAAAGAAAGGAAGGTCAGTGAGTTCTGGGAAGGAAATAGGTATGGATGGGTGGGTAGTATTCTGGGGGTCAGTGTGTTCGAGTGATAAACATAAGATTCCAACTCTCCTACTGCGTTGCAAGGCGATGCGTTGAAAGAGAATTAATCGATCCGGCCCACCACGCATTTGGTAGGCAAGCGCATCCGCCGCCAAGAACCGAACAAACCTCACCCCATAAACCCGGGCACTCCTGTTAAGTCACCAAACATATCAAACTACTTGAGGTGGCTCTCGACTAGCAATGCGAAGGTCGCGGGTTCAAATAAATTTTATTAAAATTAATTTGCACTATTTTACAATTAGTGTTTGGTGACCATATCTGAATAGCCAGGTTCTCTTCCACCTTCCTCCTCGTCATCTCCTTTGAGGATGCCATAGTCTCACTGGCTCCAGACGGAAATTTTTGTAAGTCTCCATATTCAAATTCGGCGGTATGATTTTTTTATGTGACACCTCTCACTAGAGCGCCCCTGTCTTTACACGTTAAATACATAGAAACTATGTCGCCAACCGGTTGGGCAGCGTTATGAGGCGGGTTAAGGTAGGGGCTGTAGGAATGAATTTATTAATGCTGGTCTTAAAGAGGCGCGAATTATATGGACGAGGAAAAACAGATGCTGATAGCTCGTTCCACATGCGAGCCGACTTACGGTAAAACGAGTCGGAGAAACGACCCGTTCATACATAGATAACATCAACTTTACTGTGAACCTGTGTTCCGCTCGTGTCTGTCGAGTATCACGCACGTGCACGGTGCACCGGGGACCAATGCTGCTAGCTTCTTTTAACAGGCTCTTATAAAATACCTGTAGAATAGACACAGCATACGCACATTTCGTCATACATGATTTTACTGCACATATGCCTCAGGGATTTCATTTCTACAGTATTCTGTCTACTTTCAGCCTTCTTCTGCCAATTCCATGCCTCATTTCCATATATTAGGGTAGGTACCAGCACTACATTGTGGACTGCTAGCTTCGCTTCTTTGGACAGTTTTTAGTTAGCTCCAACCTCGTCCAATCATCCATTAATTACCCATTATAACCAAGAACCCGGCCTCCCCTACTAAGTCACGAAGCGTAATCAGGAGAGATGGTAAAAGATACAGGTTCAAAATTTCCTACATAACATTATTCCTTTTGCCGCCATTTTGGATTTTTATGGTCGAAAGGTATCCCTCAACCAGTTTCTTTCGATCCGGCCCGCCACGCAGTAGATGGGCAAACGCATCCGCCGCCAGGACTTAGACAAACCTCACCCTATGAACCCGTGTACCCCTGCTAAGTTATGATTTTTTTATGGATTTGTTTTTGCGAAATTTTCGTTTCAATCTAAATACGCATACATTTCTTATAAACAATTCAAGAAACACACGTCATTTTGATTTGAAACGGTACCATCTCACAGTCATTTCATGCGATATTCGACTCTAGAGACTAATACTTTGAGTTCAATATCACAAAAGATTACGGAATCACATAAAACCTTGTGATGAACAGTCCACCGATTGCCCCCTTGATTGGTTCATTTACTAAAACCATATATAGGGACACAGATCAACTTTGTCTAATAACTTCTTACCTGGATCAACATACTACGGGAATAGATCAATATATATGAGATCAACAAAATCTTTTGAACTTGATTAAACCAAAATGTAACTTTAATGCATCATTTACTACGTTTCGTGACTTAGCAGGGGTGCCCGTGTTCATGGGGTGAGATTTGTCTAAGTCATTTTATAAGAGAAATTTTGAACATTGATTGAATAAAATTTTATTTTAATGTATTTTTTACCATTTCTCCCGACGTAAGTTTCTTGTAATGATTAAGTTGAAACAAAGCGTAATATCCATAATATGTGCTTATTAAAATTGCGGCGATTAGATTGGTGAGAATTAAATTTTTCAAATTTTAAATTATGATTGCTAAAAAAATTATTCTAATTTGTTTATTACTAAACATGGCTAAAGTCATTTCAAGCTACGATTCCAACCAACGATATTTTAGTATATGTTCGTCAATCAACAGGAGCCATAATGTCTGTACATCAGAGCCCTCGAGAACTATTACAATTATGTGTACCGCCGCCCCGGGAACCATTTATTAGATAACCAACACCCCTACCATTAGTCACCGCCAACGTTTAGCGAGATTGTTGTTTATTTCTTATATTTTTTACATCATATCCACACAGGAGGCCCTGAGGAAAATCGTAACCCTCAGGGCCTATGTCATCTTTGTGAATGCTGTGCTGGGGGAATTTTGAAGGAAAGGAAGGAGAGTGAGTTCTGGGAAGTAAATAGGTTTGATGGGTGGGTAGTAATCTGGGGTTCAGTGTGTTCGAGTGATATACATAAGAATCTAACTCTTCTACTGCGTTGTAAGGCGATGCGTTGAAAGAGGACTAATCGATCCGGCCCACCACGCAGTTATTAGGCAGGCGCATCCGCCGCCAAGCCCCTCACATACCTCACCCCATAAACTCGGGCACTCCTGATAAGTCACCAAACATATCAAACAACTTGGGGAGACCTATGGCAGAAGTGTGGGTTATCAAATAAATGGTTCCCGGGGCGGCGGTACACATACCCTCCTCCCAAATTGTGATAAACTTCTACTTTCAAATGTAAAACATAATTTAAAACGTACCTAAATGACGGCCTCCGTCATCGAGGGGTAAGGCTATCGACTAGCAATCCGAAGGTCGCGGGCTCAAATAAATTTTACTAAAATAAATTTGTACTATTTTACAATTAGTGTTTGGCAACCAGATCTGAATAGCCAGGTACTCTCCCAACTTTCTCCCCGTCATCTCCTTCGAGGTTCACAATATCTTCAGTCTCACAACAACCCCAATTGGGGATGCCATAGTCTCACTGGCTCCAGACGGTAGCAGTTGGGACTCTGGTGCGATATTCATTTTTTTTTTATAATGAAAATAGAAATATTGGTTCAGTATTATAATCAGATAATGATTAATACATCAGTGAATAACATTCATTTAACATGACCACCCAACGAGAGGCTGATTTGTTTCACAGTTTATCCGTCCGTCATTGTCCGTCGAGTATCAAGCACGTGCACGGTGCACCGGGGATCAATGCTGCTAGCTCCTTTTAACAGGCTCTAATAAAATATCTGTAGAATAGACACAGCATACGCACATTTCGTCATACATGATTTTACCGTACATATGCCTCAGGGATCTCATTTCTACAGTATTCAGTCTACTTTCAGCCTTCTTCTGCCAGTTCCATGCCTCACTTCCGTATATTAGGGTAGGTACCAGCACTCCATCGTGGACTGCTAGCTTCGCTTCTTTGGACAGTTTTTGTTAGCTCCAACCTCGTCCAATCATCCATTAATTACCCATTATAACCAAGAACCCGGCCACCCCTACTAAGTCACGAAGCG
>JAIUSX010000684.1:0-44602 GCA_026573805.1 Hesperophylax magnus
ATTGAAAGAAATGTTCCATTTAGCTCACTAGCCCTGCGCTCCGTCTCAATTATACTCGCCCGACATCGATGATCCCCACCCCATTCGAATTTCGTAAACACAGTTTTGTATTGGAAGTACACACACACGGCATTTCTTGTAATGTTATTTATTATATGATTTTAAAAGCGTTATAATTATTTAAATAAATAAAAGTAAGATTTTGGACCTTATAATAAAATGTAAATAAATAAAAAATTCATAACAAAATTATTTTTTGTAATATGACTCCGAACGATGAGAATCGAGAGCATTTTTCGGTTTGACAAAGAGCCTGGCGGCACTTTCTATGTTCGTGCTATGATTGATTTCAATGGCTTCCGTTTTATAGGGCGCGAAGATAAATGGGTCCGCAAACTCGTATTATAAGCGGTTTGTTGTAATTGCAAACTTGTTTTATAAATATAGTTTCAGACATGTCAAGAGACACGAAAATCTTAATTCGTAATAATCAGTGTTTCAATTTCTCTACTATTAATAATAATTCTTCATTTTCGGTTGAATACCTAAAATTCTGTCGATTTTAATTATTGATTCGATAAAAAAAAACACGCAAAAAACTTTGTATATAATTTTGAGAAACTGATACAAAACATTGAATCAAATAATGTGGACAAAATAAACTTACAGTGTTATTATCTATTTATTTATTAATTTTATTTTAACCATTGGTACATCCATGTTAACAAATGTCTAATTTATTATTAATTACATACACGCATTATTACATTTAATTTATTTATTACGTTTTCGTTTTGATTAATATGGCTCAAACAATTCAGCTTGAATCTATCAATTAGTGCAGAATTTATGGTTTTTGGTAGCCTAATTTCATTGCACGTTCGTGTGTTACGTCTGTGAATGTCTTTGTTGTATATAATTTTGGTTCGAAATTTTTTTTTTGTATTAGGTTTTTTATTGTTTTATGTATAAATATCATCACTGTTCCACTGTTGGCCAATTTAGTTTCTTTAACATTTTAGTTACTTTTGAAAATATAAATTATATATAGTATCATTCTAATTACTCTATTTTAATATACATATATTTATGTACTATATTTGTGTATTTCCTATTTTAAAATTCGCTAGCAAATAAATTTACGTTATGTTTGAACAAAGCTAGTATTCGACCTAGACCTTCCACCTATCACCGATACATCATAATATAATTCATACGTAATTTTTGTTTCTCAACAATTCTAGATCATTCCGATTCAAGTCATTCCTAAAAAAATCAATATTATTCATACGTCATGTTTGTAACCAGGATAATTCTAAACAACTCTAGATCATTCACTCTCGAGTCACTCCTAAAAAAAAATCAGTATCGTTTTCGACACAGTGACGTATTTCACGACGAAAGGTGGTGATGATTCATCGATGAATATTATGACATAATACTAATTCACAAATACATTTATGTATGCAAAACATGTCGTTTAAACCAGCGATTCCCAACCTGGGCAATTTCGCTCTATATATATATATATATATATATATATATATATATATATATACTATTTTATTACGTAATGTACTTTATTTATTATTGTAACCATAGAATATAACAGAAAAAATGCCATAAAATTGGAATTGAAAGAAATGTTCCATTTAGCTCACTAGCCCTGCGCTCCGTCTCAATTATACTCGCCCGACATCGATGATCCCCACCCCATTCGAATTTCGTAAACACAGTTTTGTATTGGAAGTACACACACACGGCATTTCTTGTAATGTTATTTATTATATGATTTTAAAAGCGTTATAATTATTTAAATAAATAAAAGTAAGATTTTGGACCTTATAATAAAATGTAAATAAATAAAAAATTCATAACAAAATTATTTTTTGTAATATGACTCCGAACGATGAGAATCGAGAGCATTTTTCGGTTTGACAAAGAGCCTGGCGGCACTTTCTATGTTCGTGCTATGATTGATTTCAATGGCTTCCGTTTTATAGGGCGCGAAGATAAATGGGTCCGCAAACTCGTATTATAAGCGGTTTGTTGTAATTGCAAACTTGTTTTATAAATATAGTTTCAGACATGTCAAGAGACACGAAAATCTTAATTCGTAATAATCAGTGTTTCAATTTCTCTACTATTAATAATAATTCTTCATTTTCGGTTGAATACCTAAAATTCTGTCGATTTTAATTATTGATTCGATAAAAAAAAACACGCAAAAAACTTTGTATATAATTTTGAGAAACTGATACAAAACATTGAATCAAATAATGTGGACAAAATAAACTTACAGTGTTATTATCTATTTATTTATTAATTTTATTTTAACCATTGGTACATCCATGTTAACAAATGTCTAATTTATTATTAATTACATACACGCATTATTACATTTAATTTATTTATTACGTTTTCGTTTTGATTAATATGGCTCAAACAATTCAGCTTGAATCTATCAATTAGTGCAGAATTTATGGTTTTTGGTAGCCTAATTTCATTGCACGTTCGTGTGTTACGTCTGTGAATGTCTTTGTTGTATATAATTTTGGTTCGAAATTTTTTTTTTGTATTAGGTTTTTTATTGTTTTATGTATAAATATCATCACTGTTCCACTGTTGGCCAATTTAGTTTCTTTAACATTTTAGTTACTTTTGAAAATATAAATTATATATAGTATCATTCTAATTACTCTATTTTAATATACATATATTTATGTACTATATTTGTGTATTTCCTATTTTAAAATTCGCTAGCAAATAAATTTACGTTATGTTTGAACAAAGCTAGTATTCGACCTAGACCTTCCACCTATCACCGATACATCATAATATAATTCATACGTAATTTTTGTTTCTCAACAATTCTAGATCATTCCGATTCAAGTCATTCCTAAAAAAATCAATATTATTCATACGTCATGTTTGTAACCAGGATAATTCTAAACAACTCTAGATCATTCACTCTCGAGTCACTCCTAAAAAAAAATCAGTATCGTTTTCGACACAGTGACGTATTTCACGACGAAAGGTGGTGATGATTCATCGATGAATATTATGACATAATACTAATTCACAAATACATTTATGTATGCAAAACATGTCGTTTAAACCAGCGATTCCCAACCTGGGCAATTTCGCTCTATATATATATATATATATATATATATATATATATATATACTATTTTATTACGTAATGTACTTTATTTATTATTGTAACCATAGAATATAACAGAAAAAATGCCATAAAATTGGAATTGAAAGAAATGTTCCATTTAGCTCACTAGCCCTGCGCTCCGTCTCAATTATACTCGCCCGACATCGATGATCCCCACCCCATTCGAATTTCGTAAACACAGTTTTGTATTGGAAGTACACACACACGGCATTTCTTGTAATGTTATTTATTATATGATTTTAAAAGCGTTATAATTATTTAAATAAATAAAAGTAAGATTTTGGACCTTATAATAAAATGTAAATAAATAAAAAATTCATAACAAAATTATTTTTTGTAATATGACTCCGAACGATGAGAATCGAGAGCATTTTTCGGTTTGACAAAGAGCCTGGCGGCACTTTCTATGTTCGTGCTATGATTGATTTCAATGGCTTCCGTTTTATAGGGCGCGAAGATAAATGGGTCCGCAAACTCGTATTATAAGCGGTTTGTTGTAATTGCAAACTTGTTTTATAAATATAGTTTCAGACATGTCAAGAGACACGAAAATCTTAATTCGTAATAATCAGTGTTTCAATTTCTCTACTATTAATAATAATTCTTCATTTTCGGTTGAATACCTAAAATTCTGTCGATTTTAATTATTGATTCGATAAAAAAAAACACGCAAAAAACTTTGTATATAATTTTGAGAAACTGATACAAAACATTGAATCAAATAATGTGGACAAAATAAACTTACAGTGTTATTATCTATTTATTTATTAATTTTATTTTAACCATTGGTACATCCATGTTAACAAATGTCTAATTTATTATTAATTACATACACGCATTATTACATTTAATTTATTTATTACGTTTTCGTTTTGATTAATATGGCTCAAACAATTCAGCTTGAATCTATCAATTAGTGCAGAATTTATGGTTTTTGGTAGCCTAATTTCATTGCACGTTCGTGTGTTACGTCTGTGAATGTCTTTGTTGTATATAATTTTGGTTCGAAATTTTTTTTTTGTATTAGGTTTTTTATTGTTTTATGTATAAATATCATCACTGTTCCACTGTTGGCCAATTTAGTTTCTTTAACATTTTAGTTACTTTTGAAAATATAAATTATATATAGTATCATTCTAATTACTCTATTTTAATATACATATATTTATGTACTATATTTGTGTATTTCCTATTTTAAAATTCGCTAGCAAATAAATTTACGTTATGTTTGAACAAAGCTAGTATTCGACCTAGACCTTCCACCTATCACCGATACATCATAATATAATTCATACGTAATTTTTGTTTCTCAACAATTCTAGATCATTCCGATTCAAGTCATTCCTAAAAAAATCAATATTATTCATACGTCATGTTTGTAACCAGGATAATTCTAAACAACTCTAGATCATTCACTCTCGAGTCACTCCTAAAAAAAAATCAGTATCGTTTTCGACACAGTGACGTATTTCACGACGAAAGGTGGTGATGATTCATCGATGAATATTATGACATAATACTAATTCACAAATACATTTATGTATGCAAAACATGTCGTTTAAACCAGCGATTCCCAACCTGGGCAATTTCGCTCTATATATATATATATATATATATATATATATATATATATACTATTTTATTACGTAATGTACTTTATTTATTATTGTAACCATAGAATATAACAGAAAAAATGCCATAAAATTGGAATTGAAAGAAATGTTCCATTTAGCTCACTAGCCCTGCGCTCCGTCTCAATTATACTCGCCCGACATCGATGATCCCCACCCCATTCGAATTTCGTAAACACAGTTTTGTATTGGAAGTACACACACACGGCATTTCTTGTAATGTTATTTATTATATGATTTTAAAAGCGTTATAATTATTTAAATAAATAAAAGTAAGATTTTGGACCTTATAATAAAATGTAAATAAATAAAAAATTCATAACAAAATTATTTTTTGTAATATGACTCCGAACGATGAGAATCGAGAGCATTTTTCGGTTTGACAAAGAGCCTGGCGGCACTTTCTATGTTCGTGCTATGATTGATTTCAATGGCTTCCGTTTTATAGGGCGCGAAGATAAATGGGTCCGCAAACTCGTATTATAAGCGGTTTGTTGTAATTGCAAACTTGTTTTATAAATATAGTTTCAGACATGTCAAGAGACACGAAAATCTTAATTCGTAATAATCAGTGTTTCAATTTCTCTACTATTAATAATAATTCTTCATTTTCGGTTGAATACCTAAAATTCTGTCGATTTTAATTATTGATTCGATAAAAAAAAACACGCAAAAAACTTTGTATATAATTTTGAGAAACTGATACAAAACATTGAATCAAATAATGTGGACAAAATAAACTTACAGTGTTATTATCTATTTATTTATTAATTTTATTTTAACCATTGGTACATCCATGTTAACAAATGTCTAATTTATTATTAATTACATACACGCATTATTACATTTAATTTATTTATTACGTTTTCGTTTTGATTAATATGGCTCAAACAATTCAGCTTGAATCTATCAATTAGTGCAGAATTTATGGTTTTTGGTAGCCTAATTTCATTGCACGTTCGTGTGTTACGTCTGTGAATGTCTTTGTTGTATATAATTTTGGTTCGAAATTTTTTTTTTGTATTAGGTTTTTTATTGTTTTATGTATAAATATCATCACTGTTCCACTGTTGGCCAATTTAGTTTCTTTAACATTTTAGTTACTTTTGAAAATATAAATTATATATAGTATCATTCTAATTACTCTATTTTAATATACATATATTTATGTACTATATTTGTGTATTTCCTATTTTAAAATTCGCTAGCAAATAAATTTACGTTATGTTTGAACAAAGCTAGTATTCGACCTAGACCTTCCACCTATCACCGATACATCATAATATAATTCATACGTAATTTTTGTTTCTCAACAATTCTAGATCATTCCGATTCAAGTCATTCCTAAAAAAATCAATATTATTCATACGTCATGTTTGTAACCAGGATAATTCTAAACAACTCTAGATCATTCACTCTCGAGTCACTCCTAAAAAAAAATCAGTATCGTTTTCGACACAGTGACGTATTTCACGACGAAAGGTGGTGATGATTCATCGATGAATATTATGACATAATACTAATTCACAAATACATTTATGTATGCAAAACATGTCGTTTAAACCAGCGATTCCCAACCTGGGCAATTTCGCTCTATATATATATATATATATATATATATATATATATATATACTATTTTATTACGTAATGTACTTTATTTATTATTGTAACCATAGAATATAACAGAAAAAATGCCATAAAATTGGAATTGAAAGAAATGTTCCATTTAGCTCACTAGCCCTGCGCTCCGTCTCAATTATACTCGCCCGACATCGATGATCCCCACCCCATTCGAATTTCGTAAACACAGTTTTGTATTGGAAGTACACACACACGGCATTTCTTGTAATGTTATTTATTATATGATTTTAAAAGCGTTATAATTATTTAAATAAATAAAAGTAAGATTTTGGACCTTATAATAAAATGTAAATAAATAAAAAATTCATAACAAAATTATTTTTTGTAATATGACTCCGAACGATGAGAATCGAGAGCATTTTTCGGTTTGACAAAGAGCCTGGCGGCACTTTCTATGTTCGTGCTATGATTGATTTCAATGGCTTCCGTTTTATAGGGCGCGAAGATAAATGGGTCCGCAAACTCGTATTATAAGCGGTTTGTTGTAATTGCAAACTTGTTTTATAAATATAGTTTCAGACATGTCAAGAGACACGAAAATCTTAATTCGTAATAATCAGTGTTTCAATTTCTCTACTATTAATAATAATTCTTCATTTTCGGTTGAATACCTAAAATTCTGTCGATTTTAATTATTGATTCGATAAAAAAAAACACGCAAAAAACTTTGTATATAATTTTGAGAAACTGATACAAAACATTGAATCAAATAATGTGGACAAAATAAACTTACAGTGTTATTATCTATTTATTTATTAATTTTATTTTAACCATTGGTACATCCATGTTAACAAATGTCTAATTTATTATTAATTACATACACGCATTATTACATTTAATTTATTTATTACGTTTTCGTTTTGATTAATATGGCTCAAACAATTCAGCTTGAATCTATCAATTAGTGCAGAATTTATGGTTTTTGGTAGCCTAATTTCATTGCACGTTCGTGTGTTACGTCTGTGAATGTCTTTGTTGTATATAATTTTGGTTCGAAATTTTTTTTTTGTATTAGGTTTTTTATTGTTTTATGTATAAATATCATCACTGTTCCACTGTTGGCCAATTTAGTTTCTTTAACATTTTAGTTACTTTTGAAAATATAAATTATATATAGTATCATTCTAATTACTCTATTTTAATATACATATATTTATGTACTATATTTGTGTATTTCCTATTTTAAAATTCGCTAGCAAATAAATTTACGTTATGTTTGAACAAAGCTAGTATTCGACCTAGACCTTCCACCTATCACCGATACATCATAATATAATTCATACGTAATTTTTGTTTCTCAACAATTCTAGATCATTCCGATTCAAGTCATTCCTAAAAAAATCAATATTATTCATACGTCATGTTTGTAACCAGGATAATTCTAAACAACTCTAGATCATTCACTCTCGAGTCACTCCTAAAAAAAAATCAGTATCGTTTTCGACACAGTGACGTATTTCACGACGAAAGGTGGTGATGATTCATCGATGAATATTATGACATAATACTAATTCACAAATACATTTATGTATGCAAAACATGTCGTTTAAACCAGCGATTCCCAACCTGGGCAATTTCGCTCTATATATATATATATATATATATATATATATATATATATACTATTTTATTACGTAATGTACTTTATTTATTATTGTAACCATAGAATATAACAGAAAAAATGCCATAAAATTGGAATTGAAAGAAATGTTCCATTTAGCTCACTAGCCCTGCGCTCCGTCTCAATTATACTCGCCCGACATCGATGATCCCCACCCCATTCGAATTTCGTAAACACAGTTTTGTATTGGAAGTACACACACACGGCATTTCTTGTAATGTTATTTATTATATGATTTTAAAAGCGTTATAATTATTTAAATAAATAAAAGTAAGATTTTGGACCTTATAATAAAATGTAAATAAATAAAAAATTCATAACAAAATTATTTTTTGTAATATGACTCCGAACGATGAGAATCGAGAGCATTTTTCGGTTTGACAAAGAGCCTGGCGGCACTTTCTATGTTCGTGCTATGATTGATTTCAATGGCTTCCGTTTTATAGGGCGCGAAGATAAATGGGTCCGCAAACTCGTATTATAAGCGGTTTGTTGTAATTGCAAACTTGTTTTATAAATATAGTTTCAGACATGTCAAGAGACACGAAAATCTTAATTCGTAATAATCAGTGTTTCAATTTCTCTACTATTAATAATAATTCTTCATTTTCGGTTGAATACCTAAAATTCTGTCGATTTTAATTATTGATTCGATAAAAAAAAACACGCAAAAAACTTTGTATATAATTTTGAGAAACTGATACAAAACATTGAATCAAATAATGTGGACAAAATAAACTTACAGTGTTATTATCTATTTATTTATTAATTTTATTTTAACCATTGGTACATCCATGTTAACAAATGTCTAATTTATTATTAATTACATACACGCATTATTACATTTAATTTATTTATTACGTTTTCGTTTTGATTAATATGGCTCAAACAATTCAGCTTGAATCTATCAATTAGTGCAGAATTTATGGTTTTTGGTAGCCTAATTTCATTGCACGTTCGTGTGTTACGTCTGTGAATGTCTTTGTTGTATATAATTTTGGTTCGAAATTTTTTTTTTGTATTAGGTTTTTTATTGTTTTATGTATAAATATCATCACTGTTCCACTGTTGGCCAATTTAGTTTCTTTAACATTTTAGTTACTTTTGAAAATATAAATTATATATAGTATCATTCTAATTACTCTATTTTAATATACATATATTTATGTACTATATTTGTGTATTTCCTATTTTAAAATTCGCTAGCAAATAAATTTACGTTATGTTTGAACAAAGCTAGTATTCGACCTAGACCTTCCACCTATCACCGATACATCATAATATAATTCATACGTAATTTTTGTTTCTCAACAATTCTAGATCATTCCGATTCAAGTCATTCCTAAAAAAATCAATATTATTCATACGTCATGTTTGTAACCAGGATAATTCTAAACAACTCTAGATCATTCACTCTCGAGTCACTCCTAAAAAAAAATCAGTATCGTTTTCGACACAGTGACGTATTTCACGACGAAAGGTGGTGATGATTCATCGATGAATATTATGACATAATACTAATTCACAAATACATTTATGTATGCAAAACATGTCGTTTAAACCAGCGATTCCCAACCTGGGCAATTTCGCTCTATATATATATATATATATATATATATATATATATATATATACTATTTTATTACGTAATGTACTTTATTTATTATTGTAACCATAGAATATAACAGAAAAAATGCCATAAAATTGGAATTGAAAGAAATGTTCCATTTAGCTCACTAGCCCTGCGCTCCGTCTCAATTATACTCGCCCGACATCGATGATCCCCACCCCATTCGAATTTCGTAAACACAGTTTTGTATTGGAAGTACACACACACGGCATTTCTTGTAATGTTATTTATTATATGATTTTAAAAGCGTTATAATTATTTAAATAAATAAAAGTAAGATTTTGGACCTTATAATAAAATGTAAATAAATAAAAAATTCATAACAAAATTATTTTTTGTAATATGACTCCGAACGATGAGAATCGAGAGCATTTTTCGGTTTGACAAAGAGCCTGGCGGCACTTTCTATGTTCGTGCTATGATTGATTTCAATGGCTTCCGTTTTATAGGGCGCGAAGATAAATGGGTCCGCAAACTCGTATTATAAGCGGTTTGTTGTAATTGCAAACTTGTTTTATAAATATAGTTTCAGACATGTCAAGAGACACGAAAATCTTAATTCGTAATAATCAGTGTTTCAATTTCTCTACTATTAATAATAATTCTTCATTTTCGGTTGAATACCTAAAATTCTGTCGATTTTAATTATTGATTCGATAAAAAAAAACACGCAAAAAACTTTGTATATAATTTTGAGAAACTGATACAAAACATTGAATCAAATAATGTGGACAAAATAAACTTACAGTGTTATTATCTATTTATTTATTAATTTTATTTTAACCATTGGTACATCCATGTTAACAAATGTCTAATTTATTATTAATTACATACACGCATTATTACATTTAATTTATTTATTACGTTTTCGTTTTGATTAATATGGCTCAAACAATTCAGCTTGAATCTATCAATTAGTGCAGAATTTATGGTTTTTGGTAGCCTAATTTCATTGCACGTTCGTGTGTTACGTCTGTGAATGTCTTTGTTGTATATAATTTTGGTTCGAAATTTTTTTTTTGTATTAGGTTTTTTATTGTTTTATGTATAAATATCATCACTGTTCCACTGTTGGCCAATTTAGTTTCTTTAACATTTTAGTTACTTTTGAAAATATAAATTATATATAGTATCATTCTAATTACTCTATTTTAATATACATATATTTATGTACTATATTTGTGTATTTCCTATTTTAAAATTCGCTAGCAAATAAATTTACGTTATGTTTGAACAAAGCTAGTATTCGACCTAGACCTTCCACCTATCACCGATACATCATAATATAATTCATACGTAATTTTTGTTTCTCAACAATTCTAGATCATTCCGATTCAAGTCATTCCTAAAAAAATCAATATTATTCATACGTCATGTTTGTAACCAGGATAATTCTAAACAACTCTAGATCATTCACTCTCGAGTCACTCCTAAAAAAAAATCAGTATCGTTTTCGACACAGTGACGTATTTCACGACGAAAGGTGGTGATGATTCATCGATGAATATTATGACATAATACTAATTCACAAATACATTTATGTATGCAAAACATGTCGTTTAAACCAGCGATTCCCAACCTGGGCAATTTCGCTCTATATATATATATATATATATATATATATATATATATATACTATTTTATTACGTAATGTACTTTATTTATTATTGTAACCATAGAATATAACAGAAAAAATGCCATAAAATTGGAATTGAAAGAAATGTTCCATTTAGCTCACTAGCCCTGCGCTCCGTCTCAATTATACTCGCCCGACATCGATGATCCCCACCCCATTCGAATTTCGTAAACACAGTTTTGTATTGGAAGTACACACACACGGCATTTCTTGTAATGTTATTTATTATATGATTTTAAAAGCGTTATAATTATTTAAATAAATAAAAGTAAGATTTTGGACCTTATAATAAAATGTAAATAAATAAAAAATTCATAACAAAATTATTTTTTGTAATATGACTCCGAACGATGAGAATCGAGAGCATTTTTCGGTTTGACAAAGAGCCTGGCGGCACTTTCTATGTTCGTGCTATGATTGATTTCAATGGCTTCCGTTTTATAGGGCGCGAAGATAAATGGGTCCGCAAACTCGTATTATAAGCGGTTTGTTGTAATTGCAAACTTGTTTTATAAATATAGTTTCAGACATGTCAAGAGACACGAAAATCTTAATTCGTAATAATCAGTGTTTCAATTTCTCTACTATTAATAATAATTCTTCATTTTCGGTTGAATACCTAAAATTCTGTCGATTTTAATTATTGATTCGATAAAAAAAAACACGCAAAAAACTTTGTATATAATTTTGAGAAACTGATACAAAACATTGAATCAAATAATGTGGACAAAATAAACTTACAGTGTTATTATCTATTTATTTATTAATTTTATTTTAACCATTGGTACATCCATGTTAACAAATGTCTAATTTATTATTAATTACATACACGCATTATTACATTTAATTTATTTATTACGTTTTCGTTTTGATTAATATGGCTCAAACAATTCAGCTTGAATCTATCAATTAGTGCAGAATTTATGGTTTTTGGTAGCCTAATTTCATTGCACGTTCGTGTGTTACGTCTGTGAATGTCTTTGTTGTATATAATTTTGGTTCGAAATTTTTTTTTTGTATTAGGTTTTTTATTGTTTTATGTATAAATATCATCACTGTTCCACTGTTGGCCAATTTAGTTTCTTTAACATTTTAGTTACTTTTGAAAATATAAATTATATATAGTATCATTCTAATTACTCTATTTTAATATACATATATTTATGTACTATATTTGTGTATTTCCTATTTTAAAATTCGCTAGCAAATAAATTTACGTTATGTTTGAACAAAGCTAGTATTCGACCTAGACCTTCCACCTATCACCGATACATCATAATATAATTCATACGTAATTTTTGTTTCTCAACAATTCTAGATCATTCCGATTCAAGTCATTCCTAAAAAAATCAATATTATTCATACGTCATGTTTGTAACCAGGATAATTCTAAACAACTCTAGATCATTCACTCTCGAGTCACTCCTAAAAAAAAATCAGTATCGTTTTCGACACAGTGACGTATTTCACGACGAAAGGTGGTGATGATTCATCGATGAATATTATGACATAATACTAATTCACAAATACATTTATGTATGCAAAACATGTCGTTTAAACCAGCGATTCCCAACCTGGGCAATTTCGCTCTATATATATATATATATATATATATATATATATATATATACTATTTTATTACGTAATGTACTTTATTTATTATTGTAACCATAGAATATAACAGAAAAAATGCCATAAAATTGGAATTGAAAGAAATGTTCCATTTAGCTCACTAGCCCTGCGCTCCGTCTCAATTATACTCGCCCGACATCGATGATCCCCACCCCATTCGAATTTCGTAAACACAGTTTTGTATTGGAAGTACACACACACGGCATTTCTTGTAATGTTATTTATTATATGATTTTAAAAGCGTTATAATTATTTAAATAAATAAAAGTAAGATTTTGGACCTTATAATAAAATGTAAATAAATAAAAAATTCATAACAAAATTATTTTTTGTAATATGACTCCGAACGATGAGAATCGAGAGCATTTTTCGGTTTGACAAAGAGCCTGGCGGCACTTTCTATGTTCGTGCTATGATTGATTTATTTCAATGGCTTCCGTTTTATAGGGCGCGAAGATAAATGGGTCCGCAAACTCGTATTATAAGCGGTTTGTTGTAATTGCAAACTTGTTTTATAAATATAGTTTCAGACATGTCAAGAGACACGAAAATCTTAATTCGTAATAATCAGTGTTTCAATTTCTCTACTATTAATAATAATTCTTCATTTTCGGTTGAATACCTAAAATTCTGTCGATTTTAATTATTGATTCGATAAAAAAAAACACGCAAAAAACTTTGTATATAATTTTGAGAAACTGATACAAAACATTGAATCAAATAATGTGGACAAAATAAACTTACAGTGTTATTATCTATTTATTTATTAATTTTATTTTAACCATTGGTACATCCATGTTAACAAATGTCTAATTTATTATTAATTACATACACGCATTATTACATTTAATTTATTTATTACGTTTTCGTTTTGATTAATATGGCTCAAACAATTCAGCTTGAATCTATCAATTAGTGCAGAATTTATGGTTTTTGGTAGCCTAATTTCATTGCACGTTCGTGTGTTACGTCTGTGAATGTCTTTGTTGTATATAATTTTGGTTCGAAATTTTTTTTTTGTATTAGGTTTTTTATTGTTTTATGTATAAATATCATCACTGTTCCACTGTTGGCCAATTTAGTTTCTTTAACATTTTAGTTACTTTTGAAAATATAAATTATATATAGTATCATTCTAATTACTCTATTTTAATATACATATATTTATGTACTATATTTGTGTATTTCCTATTTTAAAATTCGCTAGCAAATAAATTTACGTTATGTTTGAACAAAGCTAGTATTCGACCTAGACCTTCCACCTATCACCGATACATCATAATATAATTCATACGTAATTTTTGTTTCTCAACAATTCTAGATCATTCCGATTCAAGTCATTCCTAAAAAAATCAATATTATTCATACGTCATGTTTGTAACCAGGATAATTCTAAACAACTCTAGATCATTCACTCTCGAGTCACTCCTAAAAAAAAATCAGTATCGTTTTCGACACAGTGACGTATTTCACGACGAAAGGTGGTGATGATTCATCGATGAATATTATGACATAATACTAATTCACAAATACATTTATGTATGCAAAACATGTCGTTTAAACCAGCGATTCCCAACCTGGGCAATTTCGCTCTATATATATATATATATATATATATATATATATATATATACTATTTTATTACGTAATGTACTTTATTTATTATTGTAACCATAGAATATAACAGAAAAAATGCCATAAAATTGGAATTGAAAGAAATGTTCCATTTAGCTCACTAGCCCTGCGCTCCGTCTCAATTATACTCGCCCGACATCGATGATCCCCACCCCATTCGAATTTCGTAAACACAGTTTTGTATTGGAAGTACACACACACGGCATTTCTTGTAATGTTATTTATTATATGATTTTAAAAGCGTTATAATTATTTAAATAAATAAAAGTAAGATTTTGGACCTTATAATAAAATGTAAATAAATAAAAAATTCATAACAAAATTATTTTTTGTAATATGACTCCGAACGATGAGAATCGAGAGCATTTTTCGGTTTGACAAAGAGCCTGGCGGCACTTTCTATGTTCGTGCTATGATTGATTTCAATGGCTTCCGTTTTATAGGGCGCGAAGATAAATGGGTCCGCAAACTCGTATTATAAGCGGTTTGTTGTAATTGCAAACTTGTTTTATAAATATAGTTTCAGACATGTCAAGAGACACGAAAATCTTAATTCGTAATAATCAGTGTTTCAATTTCTCTACTATTAATAATAATTCTTCATTTTCGGTTGAATACCTAAAATTCTGTCGATTTTAATTATTGATTCGATAAAAAAAAACACGCAAAAAACTTTGTATATAATTTTGAGAAACTGATACAAAACATTGAATCAAATAATGTGGACAAAATAAACTTACAGTGTTATTATCTATTTATTTATTAATTTTATTTTAACCATTGGTACATCCATGTTAACAAATGTCTAATTTATTATTAATTACATACACGCATTATTACATTTAATTTATTTATTACGTTTTCGTTTTGATTAATATGGCTCAAACAATTCAGCTTGAATCTATCAATTAGTGCAGAATTTATGGTTTTTGGTAGCCTAATTTCATTGCACGTTCGTGTGTTACGTCTGTGAATGTCTTTGTTGTATATAATTTTGGTTCGAAATTTTTTTTTTGTATTAGGTTTTTTATTGTTTTATGTATAAATATCATCACTGTTCCACTGTTGGCCAATTTAGTTTCTTTAACATTTTAGTTACTTTTGAAAATATAAATTATATATAGTATCATTCTAATTACTCTATTTTAATATACATATATTTATGTACTATATTTGTGTATTTCCTATTTTAAAATTCGCTAGCAAATAAATTTACGTTATGTTTGAACAAAGCTAGTATTCGACCTAGACCTTCCACCTATCACCGATACATCATAATATAATTCATACGTAATTTTTGTTTCTCAACAATTCTAGATCATTCCGATTCAAGTCATTCCTAAAAAAATCAATATTATTCATACGTCATGTTTGTAACCAGGATAATTCTAAACAACTCTAGATCATTCACTCTCGAGTCACTCCTAAAAAAAAATCAGTATCGTTTTCGACACAGTGACGTATTTCACGACGAAAGGTGGTGATGATTCATCGATGAATATTATGACATAATACTAATTCACAAATACATTTATGTATGCAAAACATGTCGTTTAAACCAGCGATTCCCAACCTGGGCAATTTCGCTCTATATATATATATATATATATATATATATATATATATATACTATTTTATTACGTAATGTACTTTATTTATTATTGTAACCATAGAATATAACAGAAAAAATGCCATAAAATTGGAATTGAAAGAAATGTTCCATTTAGCTCACTAGCCCTGCGCTCCGTCTCAATTATACTCGCCCGACATCGATGATCCCCACCCCATTCGAATTTCGTAAACACAGTTTTGTATTGGAAGTACACACACACGGCATTTCTTGTAATGTTATTTATTATATGATTTTAAAAGCGTTATAATTATTTAAATAAATAAAAGTAAGATTTTGGACCTTATAATAAAATGTAAATAAATAAAAAATTCATAACAAAATTATTTTTTGTAATATGACTCCGAACGATGAGAATCGAGAGCATTTTTCGGTTTGACAAAGAGCCTGGCGGCACTTTCTATGTTCGTGCTATGATTGATTTCAATGGCTTCCGTTTTATAGGGCGCGAAGATAAATGGGTCCGCAAACTCGTATTATAAGCGGTTTGTTGTAATTGCAAACTTGTTTTATAAATATAGTTTCAGACATGTCAAGAGACACGAAAATCTTAATTCGTAATAATCAGTGTTTCAATTTCTCTACTATTAATAATAATTCTTCATTTTCGGTTGAATACCTAAAATTCTGTCGATTTTAATTATTGATTCGATAAAAAAAAACACGCAAAAAACTTTGTATATAATTTTGAGAAACTGATACAAAACATTGAATCAAATAATGTGGACAAAATAAACTTACAGTGTTATTATCTATTTATTTATTAATTTTATTTTAACCATTGGTACATCCATGTTAACAAATGTCTAATTTATTATTAATTACATACACGCATTATTACATTTAATTTATTTATTACGTTTTCGTTTTGATTAATATGGCTCAAACAATTCAGCTTGAATCTATCAATTAGTGCAGAATTTATGGTTTTTGGTAGCCTAATTTCATTGCACGTTCGTGTGTTACGTCTGTGAATGTCTTTGTTGTATATAATTTTGGTTCGAAATTTTTTTTTTGTATTAGGTTTTTTATTGTTTTATGTATAAATATCATCACTGTTCCACTGTTGGCCAATTTAGTTTCTTTAACATTTTAGTTACTTTTGAAAATATAAATTATATATAGTATCATTCTAATTACTCTATTTTAATATACATATATTTATGTACTATATTTGTGTATTTCCTATTTTAAAATTCGCTAGCAAATAAATTTACGTTATGTTTGAACAAAGCTAGTATTCGACCTAGACCTTCCACCTATCACCGATACATCATAATATAATTCATACGTAATTTTTGTTTCTCAACAATTCTAGATCATTCCGATTCAAGTCATTCCTAAAAAAATCAATATTATTCATACGTCATGTTTGTAACCAGGATAATTCTAAACAACTCTAGATCATTCACTCTCGAGTCACTCCTAAAAAAAAATCAGTATCGTTTTCGACACAGTGACGTATTTCACGACGAAAGGTGGTGATGATTCATCGATGAATATTATGACATAATACTAATTCACAAATACATTTATGTATGCAAAACATGTCGTTTAAACCAGCGATTCCCAACCTGGGCAATTTCGCTCTATATATATATATATATATATATATATATATATATATATACTATTTTATTACGTAATGTACTTTATTTATTATTGTAACCATAGAATATAACAGAAAAAATGCCATAAAATTGGAATTGAAAGAAATGTTCCATTTAGCTCACTAGCCCTGCGCTCCGTCTCAATTATACTCGCCCGACATCGATGATCCCCACCCCATTCGAATTTCGTAAACACAGTTTTGTATTGGAAGTACACACACACGGCATTTCTTGTAATGTTATTTATTATATGATTTTAAAAGCGTTATAATTATTTAAATAAATAAAAGTAAGATTTTGGACCTTATAATAAAATGTAAATAAATAAAAAATTCATAACAAAATTATTTTTTGTAATATGACTCCGAACGATGAGAATCGAGAGCATTTTTCGGTTTGACAAAGAGCCTGGCGGCACTTTCTATGTTCGTGCTATGATTGATTTCAATGGCTTCCGTTTTATAGGGCGCGAAGATAAATGGGTCCGCAAACTCGTATTATAAGCGGTTTGTTGTAATTGCAAACTTGTTTTATAAATATAGTTTCAGACATGTCAAGAGACACGAAAATCTTAATTCGTAATAATCAGTGTTTCAATTTCTCTACTATTAATAATAATTCTTCATTTTCGGTTGAATACCTAAAATTCTGTCGATTTTAATTATTGATTCGATAAAAAAAAACACGCAAAAAACTTTGTATATAATTTTGAGAAACTGATACAAAACATTGAATCAAATAATGTGGACAAAATAAACTTACAGTGTTATTATCTATTTATTTATTAATTTTATTTTAACCATTGGTACATCCATGTTAACAAATGTCTAATTTATTATTAATTACATACACGCATTATTACATTTAATTTATTTATTACGTTTTCGTTTTGATTAATATGGCTCAAACAATTCAGCTTGAATCTATCAATTAGTGCAGAATTTATGGTTTTTGGTAGCCTAATTTCATTGCACGTTCGTGTGTTACGTCTGTGAATGTCTTTGTTGTATATAATTTTGGTTCGAAATTTTTTTTTTGTATTAGGTTTTTTATTGTTTTATGTATAAATATCATCACTGTTCCACTGTTGGCCAATTTAGTTTCTTTAACATTTTAGTTACTTTTGAAAATATAAATTATATATAGTATCATTCTAATTACTCTATTTTAATATACATATATTTATGTACTATATTTGTGTATTTCCTATTTTAAAATTCGCTAGCAAATAAATTTACGTTATGTTTGAACAAAGCTAGTATTCGACCTAGACCTTCCACCTATCACCGATACATCATAATATAATTCATACGTAATTTTTGTTTCTCAACAATTCTAGATCATTCCGATTCAAGTCATTCCTAAAAAAATCAATATTATTCATACGTCATGTTTGTAACCAGGATAATTCTAAACAACTCTAGATCATTCACTCTCGAGTCACTCCTAAAAAAAAATCAGTATCGTTTTCGACACAGTGACGTATTTCACGACGAAAGGTGGTGATGATTCATCGATGAATATTATGACATAATACTAATTCACAAATACATTTATGTATGCAAAACATGTCGTTTAAACCAGCGATTCCCAACCTGGGCAATTTCGCTCTATATATATATATATATATATATATATATATATATATATACTATTTTATTACGTAATGTACTTTATTTATTATTGTAACCATAGAATATAACAGAAAAAATGCCATAAAATTGGAATTGAAAGAAATGTTCCATTTAGCTCACTAGCCCTGCGCTCCGTCTCAATTATACTCGCCCGACATCGATGATCCCCACCCCATTCGAATTTCGTAAACACAGTTTTGTATTGGAAGTACACACACACGGCATTTCTTGTAATGTTATTTATTATATGATTTTAAAAGCGTTATAATTATTTAAATAAATAAAAGTAAGATTTTGGACCTTATAATAAAATGTAAATAAATAAAAAATTCATAACAAAATTATTTTTTGTAATATGACTCCGAACGATGAGAATCGAGAGCATTTTTCGGTTTGACAAAGAGCCTGGCGGCACTTTCTATGTTCGTGCTATGATTGATTTCAATGGCTTCCGTTTTATAGGGCGCGAAGATAAATGGGTCCGCAAACTCGTATTATAAGCGGTTTGTTGTAATTGCAAACTTGTTTTATAAATATAGTTTCAGACATGTCAAGAGACACGAAAATCTTAATTCGTAATAATCAGTGTTTCAATTTCTCTACTATTAATAATAATTCTTCATTTTCGGTTGAATACCTAAAATTCTGTCGATTTTAATTATTGATTCGATAAAAAAAAACACGCAAAAAACTTTGTATATAATTTTGAGAAACTGATACAAAACATTGAATCAAATAATGTGGACAAAATAAACTTACAGTGTTATTATCTATTTATTTATTAATTTTATTTTAACCATTGGTACATCCATGTTAACAAATGTCTAATTTATTATTAATTACATACACGCATTATTACATTTAATTTATTTATTACGTTTTCGTTTTGATTAATATGGCTCAAACAATTCAGCTTGAATCTATCAATTAGTGCAGAATTTATGGTTTTTGGTAGCCTAATTTCATTGCACGTTCGTGTGTTACGTCTGTGAATGTCTTTGTTGTATATAATTTTGGTTCGAAATTTTTTTTTTGTATTAGGTTTTTTATTGTTTTATGTATAAATATCATCACTGTTCCACTGTTGGCCAATTTAGTTTCTTTAACATTTTAGTTACTTTTGAAAATATAAATTATATATAGTATCATTCTAATTACTCTATTTTAATATACATATATTTATGTACTATATTTGTGTATTTCCTATTTTAAAATTCGCTAGCAAATAAATTTACGTTATGTTTGAACAAAGCTAGTATTCGACCTAGACCTTCCACCTATCACCGATACATCATAATATAATTCATACGTAATTTTTGTTTCTCAACAATTCTAGATCATTCCGATTCAAGTCATTCCTAAAAAAATCAATATTATTCATACGTCATGTTTGTAACCAGGATAATTCTAAACAACTCTAGATCATTCACTCTCGAGTCACTCCTAAAAAAAAATCAGTATCGTTTTCGACACAGTGACGTATTTCACGACGAAAGGTGGTGATGATTCATCGATGAATATTATGACATAATACTAATTCACAAATACATTTATGTATGCAAAACATGTCGTTTAAACCAGCGATTCCCAACCTGGGCAATTTCGCTCTATATATATATATATATATATATATATATATATATATATACTATTTTATTACGTAATGTACTTTATTTATTATTGTAACCATAGAATATAACAGAAAAAATGCCATAAAATTGGAATTGAAAGAAATGTTCCATTTAGCTCACTAGCCCTGCGCTCCGTCTCAATTATACTCGCCCGACATCGATGATCCCCACCCCATTCGAATTTCGTAAACACAGTTTTGTATTGGAAGTACACACACACGGCATTTCTTGTAATGTTATTTATTATATGATTTTAAAAGCGTTATAATTATTTAAATAAATAAAAGTAAGATTTTGGACCTTATAATAAAATGTAAATAAATAAAAAATTCATAACAAAATTATTTTTTGTAATATGACTCCGAACGATGAGAATCGAGAGCATTTTTCGGTTTGACAAAGAGCCTGGCGGCACTTTCTATGTTCGTGCTATGATTGATTTCAATGGCTTCCGTTTTATAGGGCGCGAAGATAAATGGGTCCGCAAACTCGTATTATAAGCGGTTTGTTGTAATTGCAAACTTGTTTTATAAATATAGTTTCAGACATGTCAAGAGACACGAAAATCTTAATTCGTAATAATCAGTGTTTCAATTTCTCTACTATTAATAATAATTCTTCATTTTCGGTTGAATACCTAAAATTCTGTCGATTTTAATTATTGATTCGATAAAAAAAAACACGCAAAAAACTTTGTATATAATTTTGAGAAACTGATACAAAACATTGAATCAAATAATGTGGACAAAATAAACTTACAGTGTTATTATCTATTTATTTATTAATTTTATTTTAACCATTGGTACATCCATGTTAACAAATGTCTAATTTATTATTAATTACATACACGCATTATTACATTTAATTTATTTATTACGTTTTCGTTTTGATTAATATGGCTCAAACAATTCAGCTTGAATCTATCAATTAGTGCAGAATTTATGGTTTTTGGTAGCCTAATTTCATTGCACGTTCGTGTGTTACGTCTGTGAATGTCTTTGTTGTATATAATTTTGGTTCGAAATTTTTTTTTTGTATTAGGTTTTTTATTGTTTTATGTATAAATATCATCACTGTTCCACTGTTGGCCAATTTAGTTTCTTTAACATTTTAGTTACTTTTGAAAATATAAATTATATATAGTATCATTCTAATTACTCTATTTTAATATACATATATTTATGTACTATATTTGTGTATTTCCTATTTTAAAATTCGCTAGCAAATAAATTTACGTTATGTTTGAACAAAGCTAGTATTCGACCTAGACCTTCCACCTATCACCGATACATCATAATATAATTCATACGTAATTTTTGTTTCTCAACAATTCTAGATCATTCCGATTCAAGTCATTCCTAAAAAAATCAATATTATTCATACGTCATGTTTGTAACCAGGATAATTCTAAACAACTCTAGATCATTCACTCTCGAGTCACTCCTAAAAAAAAATCAGTATCGTTTTCGACACAGTGACGTATTTCACGACGAAAGGTGGTGATGATTCATCGATGAATATTATGACATAATACTAATTCACAAATACATTTATGTATGCAAAACATGTCGTTTAAACCAGCGATTCCCAACCTGGGCAATTTCGCTCTATATATATATATATATATATATATATATATATATATATACTATTTTATTACGTAATGTACTTTATTTATTATTGTAACCATAGAATATAACAGAAAAAATGCCATAAAATTGGAATTGAAAGAAATGTTCCATTTAGCTCACTAGCCCTGCGCTCCGTCTCAATTATACTCGCCCGACATCGATGATCCCCACCCCATTCGAATTTCGTAAACACAGTTTTGTATTGGAAGTACACACACACGGCATTTCTTGTAATGTTATTTATTATATGATTTTAAAAGCGTTATAATTATTTAAATAAATAAAAGTAAGATTTTGGACCTTATAATAAAATGTAAATAAATAAAAAATTCATAACAAAATTATTTTTTGTAATATGACTCCGAACGATGAGAATCGAGAGCATTTTTCGGTTTGACAAAGAGCCTGGCGGCACTTTCTATGTTCGTGCTATGATTGATTTCAATGGCTTCCGTTTTATAGGGCGCGAAGATAAATGGGTCCGCAAACTCGTATTATAAGCGGTTTGTTGTAATTGCAAACTTGTTTTATAAATATAGTTTCAGACATGTCAAGAGACACGAAAATCTTAATTCGTAATAATCAGTGTTTCAATTTCTCTACTATTAATAATAATTCTTCATTTTCGGTTGAATACCTAAAATTCTGTCGATTTTAATTATTGATTCGATAAAAAAAAACACGCAAAAAACTTTGTATATAATTTTGAGAAACTGATACAAAACATTGAATCAAATAATGTGGACAAAATAAACTTACAGTGTTATTATCTATTTATTTATTAATTTTATTTTAACCATTGGTACATCCATGTTAACAAATGTCTAATTTATTATTAATTACATACACGCATTATTACATTTAATTTATTTATTACGTTTTCGTTTTGATTAATATGGCTCAAACAATTCAGCTTGAATCTATCAATTAGTGCAGAATTTATGGTTTTTGGTAGCCTAATTTCATTGCACGTTCGTGTGTTACGTCTGTGAATGTCTTTGTTGTATATAATTTTGGTTCGAAATTTTTTTTTTGTATTAGGTTTTTTATTGTTTTATGTATAAATATCATCACTGTTCCACTGTTGGCCAATTTAGTTTCTTTAACATTTTAGTTACTTTTGAAAATATAAATTATATATAGTATCATTCTAATTACTCTATTTTAATATACATATATTTATGTACTATATTTGTGTATTTCCTATTTTAAAATTCGCTAGCAAATAAATTTACGTTATGTTTGAACAAAGCTAGTATTCGACCTAGACCTTCCACCTATCACCGATACATCATAATATAATTCATACGTAATTTTTGTTTCTCAACAATTCTAGATCATTCCGATTCAAGTCATTCCTAAAAAAATCAATATTATTCATACGTCATGTTTGTAACCAGGATAATTCTAAACAACTCTAGATCATTCACTCTCGAGTCACTCCTAAAAAAAAATCAGTATCGTTTTCGACACAGTGACGTATTTCACGACGAAAGGTGGTGATGATTCATCGATGAATATTATGACATAATACTAATTCACAAATACATTTATGTATGCAAAACATGTCGTTTAAACCAGCGATTCCCAACCTGGGCAATTTCGCTCTATATATATATATATATATATATATATATATATATATATATATACTATTTTATTACGTAATGTACTTTATTTATTATTGTAACCATAGAATATAACAGAAAAAATGCCATAAAATTGGAATTGAAAGAAATGTTCCATTTAGCTCACTAGCCCTGCGCTCCGTCTCAATTATACTCGCCCGACATCGATGATCCCCACCCCATTCGAATTTCGTAAACACAGTTTTGTATTGGAAGTACACACACACGGCATTTCTTGTAATGTTATTTATTATATGATTTTAAAAGCGTTATAATTATTTAAATAAATAAAAGTAAGATTTTGGACCTTATAATAAAATGTAAATAAATAAAAAATTCATAACAAAATTATTTTTTGTAATATGACTCCGAACGATGAGAATCGAGAGCATTTTTCGGTTTGACAAAGAGCCTGGCGGCACTTTCTATGTTCGTGCTATGATTGATTTCAATGGCTTCCGTTTTATAGGGCGCGAAGATAAATGGGTCCGCAAACTCGTATTATAAGCGGTTTGTTGTAATTGCAAACTTGTTTTATAAATATAGTTTCAGACATGTCAAGAGACACGAAAATCTTAATTCGTAATAATCAGTGTTTCAATTTCTCTACTATTAATAATAATTCTTCATTTTCGGTTGAATACCTAAAATTCTGTCGATTTTAATTATTGATTCGATAAAAAAAAACACGCAAAAAACTTTGTATATAATTTTGAGAAACTGATACAAAACATTGAATCAAATAATGTGGACAAAATAAACTTACAGTGTTATTATCTATTTATTTATTAATTTTATTTTAACCATTGGTACATCCATGTTAACAAATGTCTAATTTATTATTAATTACATACACGCATTATTACATTTAATTTATTTATTACGTTTTCGTTTTGATTAATATGGCTCAAACAATTCAGCTTGAATCTATCAATTAGTGCAGAATTTATGGTTTTTGGTAGCCTAATTTCATTGCACGTTCGTGTGTTACGTCTGTGAATGTCTTTGTTGTATATAATTTTGGTTCGAAATTTTTTTTTTGTATTAGGTTTTTTATTGTTTTATGTATAAATATCATCACTGTTCCACTGTTGGCCAATTTAGTTTCTTTAACATTTTAGTTACTTTTGAAAATATAAATTATATATAGTATCATTCTAATTACTCTATTTTAATATACATATATTTATGTACTATATTTGTGTATTTCCTATTTTAAAATTCGCTAGCAAATAAATTTACGTTATGTTTGAACAAAGCTAGTATTCGACCTAGACCTTCCACCTATCACCGATACATCATAATATAATTCATACGTAATTTTTGTTTCTCAACAATTCTAGATCATTCCGATTCAAGTCATTCCTAAAAAAATCAATATTATTCATACGTCATGTTTGTAACCAGGATAATTCTAAACAACTCTAGATCATTCACTCTCGAGTCACTCCTAAAAAAAAATCAGTATCGTTTTCGACACAGTGACGTATTTCACGACGAAAGGTGGTGATGATTCATCGATGAATATTATGACATAATACTAATTCACAAATACATTTATGTATGCAAAACATGTCGTTTAAACCAGCGATTCCCAACCTGGGCAATTTCGCTCTATATATATATATATATATATATATATATATATATATATACTATTTTATTACGTAATGTACTTTATTTATTATTGTAACCATAGAATATAACAGAAAAAATGCCATAAAATTGGAATTGAAAGAAATGTTCCATTTAGCTCACTAGCCCTGCGCTCCGTCTCAATTATACTCGCCCGACATCGATGATCCCCACCCCATTCGAATTTCGTAAACACAGTTTTGTATTGGAAGTACACACACACGGCATTTCTTGTAATGTTATTTATTATATGATTTTAAAAGCGTTATAATTATTTAAATAAATAAAAGTAAGATTTTGGACCTTATAATAAAATGTAAATAAATAAAAAATTCATAACAAAATTATTTTTTGTAATATGACTCCGAACGATGAGAATCGAGAGCATTTTTCGGTTTGACAAAGAGCCTGGCGGCACTTTCTATGTTCGTGCTATGATTGATTTCAATGGCTTCCGTTTTATAGGGCGCGAAGATAAATGGGTCCGCAAACTCGTATTATAAGCGGTTTGTTGTAATTGCAAACTTGTTTTATAAATATAGTTTCAGACATGTCAAGAGACACGAAAATCTTAATTCGTAATAATCAGTGTTTCAATTTCTCTACTATTAATAATAATTCTTCATTTTCGGTTGAATACCTAAAATTCTGTCGATTTTAATTATTGATTCGATAAAAAAAAACACGCAAAAAACTTTGTATATAATTTTGAGAAACTGATACAAAACATTGAATCAAATAATGTGGACAAAATAAACTTACAGTGTTATTATCTATTTATTTATTAATTTTATTTTAACCATTGGTACATCCATGTTAACAAATGTCTAATTTATTATTAATTACATACACGCATTATTACATTTAATTTATTTATTACGTTTTCGTTTTGATTAATATGGCTCAAACAATTCAGCTTGAATCTATCAATTAGTGCAGAATTTATGGTTTTTGGTAGCCTAATTTCATTGCACGTTCGTGTGTTACGTCTGTGAATGTCTTTGTTGTATATAATTTTGGTTCGAAATTTTTTTTTTGTATTAGGTTTTTTATTGTTTTATGTATAAATATCATCACTGTTCCACTGTTGGCCAATTTAGTTTCTTTAACATTTTAGTTACTTTTGAAAATATAAATTATATATAGTATCATTCTAATTACTCTATTTTAATATACATATATTTATGTACTATATTTGTGTATTTCCTATTTTAAAATTCGCTAGCAAATAAATTTACGTTATGTTTGAACAAAGCTAGTATTCGACCTAGACCTTCCACCTATCACCGATACATCATAATATAATTCATACGTAATTTTTGTTTCTCAACAATTCTAGATCATTCCGATTCAAGTCATTCCTAAAAAAATCAATATTATTCATACGTCATGTTTGTAACCAGGATAATTCTAAACAACTCTAGATCATTCACTCTCGAGTCACTCCTAAAAAAAAATCAGTATCGTTTTCGACACAGTGACGTATTTCACGACGAAAGGTGGTGATGATTCATCGATGAATATTATGACATAATACTAATTCACAAATACATTTATGTATGCAAAACATGTCGTTTAAACCAGCGATTCCCAACCTGGGCAATTTCGCTCTATATATATATATATATATATATATATATATATATATATACTATTTTATTACGTAATGTACTTTATTTATTATTGTAACCATAGAATATAACAGAAAAAATGCCATAAAATTGGAATTGAAAGAAATGTTCCATTTAGCTCACTAGCCCTGCGCTCCGTCTCAATTATACTCGCCCGACATCGATGATCCCCACCCCATTCGAATTTCGTAAACACAGTTTTGTATTGGAAGTACACACACACGGCATTTCTTGTAATGTTATTTATTATATGATTTTAAAAGCGTTATAATTATTTAAATAAATAAAAGTAAGATTTTGGACCTTATAATAAAATGTAAATAAATAAAAAATTCATAACAAAATTATTTTTTGTAATATGACTCCGAACGATGAGAATCGAGAGCATTTTTCGGTTTGACAAAGAGCCTGGCGGCACTTTCTATGTTCGTGCTATGATTGATTTCAATGGCTTCCGTTTTATAGGGCGCGAAGATAAATGGGTCCGCAAACTCGTATTATAAGCGGTTTGTTGTAATTGCAAACTTGTTTTATAAATATAGTTTCAGACATGTCAAGAGACACGAAAATCTTAATTCGTAATAATCAGTGTTTCAATTTCTCTACTATTAATAATAATTCTTCATTTTCGGTTGAATACCTAAAATTCTGTCGATTTTAATTATTGATTCGATAAAAAAAAACACGCAAAAAACTTTGTATATAATTTTGAGAAACTGATACAAAACATTGAATCAAATAATGTGGACAAAATAAACTTACAGTGTTATTATCTATTTATTTATTAATTTTATTTTAACCATTGGTACATCCATGTTAACAAATGTCTAATTTATTATTAATTACATACACGCATTATTACATTTAATTTATTTATTACGTTTTCGTTTTGATTAATATGGCTCAAACAATTCAGCTTGAATCTATCAATTAGTGCAGAATTTATGGTTTTTGGTAGCCTAATTTCATTGCACGTTCGTGTGTTACGTCTGTGAATGTCTTTGTTGTATATAATTTTGGTTCGAAATTTTTTTTTTGTATTAGGTTTTTTATTGTTTTATGTATAAATATCATCACTGTTCCACTGTTGGCCAATTTAGTTTCTTTAACATTTTAGTTACTTTTGAAAATATAAATTATATATAGTATCATTCTAATTACTCTATTTTAATATACATATATTTATGTACTATATTTGTGTATTTCCTATTTTAAAATTCGCTAGCAAATAAATTTACGTTATGTTTGAACAAAGCTAGTATTCGACCTAGACCTTCCACCTATCACCGATACATCATAATATAATTCATACGTAATTTTTGTTTCTCAACAATTCTAGATCATTCCGATTCAAGTCATTCCTAAAAAAATCAATATTATTCATACGTCATGTTTGTAACCAGGATAATTCTAAACAACTCTAGATCATTCACTCTCGAGTCACTCCTAAAAAAAAATCAGTATCGTTTTCGACACAGTGACGTATTTCACGACGAAAGGTGGTGATGATTCATCGATGAATATTATGACATAATACTAATTCACAAATACATTTATGTATGCAAAACATGTCGTTTAAACCAGCGATTCCCAACCTGGGCAATTTCGCTCTATATATATATATATATATATATATATATATATATATATATACTATTTTATTACGTAATGTACTTTATTTATTATTGTAACCATAGAATATAACAGAAAAAATGCCATAAAATTGGAATTGAAAGAAATGTTCCATTTAGCTCACTAGCCCTGCGCTCCGTCTCAATTATACTCGCCCGACATCGATGATCCCCACCCCATTCGAATTTCGTAAACACAGTTTTGTATTGGAAGTACACACACACGGCATTTCTTGTAATGTTATTTATTATATGATTTTAAAAGCGTTATAATTATTTAAATAAATAAAAGTAAGATTTTGGACCTTATAATAAAATGTAAATAAATAAAAAATTCATAACAAAATTATTTTTTGTAATATGACTCCGAACGATGAGAATCGAGAGCATTTTTCGGTTTGACAAAGAGCCTGGCGGCACTTTCTATGTTCGTGCTATGATTGATTTCAATGGCTTCCGTTTTATAGGGCGCGAAGATAAATGGGTCCGCAAACTCGTATTATAAGCGGTTTGTTGTAATTGCAAACTTGTTTTATAAATATAGTTTCAGACATGTCAAGAGACACGAAAATCTTAATTCGTAATAATCAGTGTTTCAATTTCTCTACTATTAATAATAATTCTTCATTTTCGGTTGAATACCTAAAATTCTGTCGATTTTAATTATTGATTCGATAAAAAAAAACACGCAAAAAACTTTGTATATAATTTTGAGAAACTGATACAAAACATTGAATCAAATAATGTGGACAAAATAAACTTACAGTGTTATTATCTATTTATTTATTAATTTTATTTTAACCATTGGTACATCCATGTTAACAAATGTCTAATTTATTATTAATTACATACACGCATTATTACATTTAATTTATTTATTACGTTTTCGTTTTGATTAATATGGCTCAAACAATTCAGCTTGAATCTATCAATTAGTGCAGAATTTATGGTTTTTGGTAGCCTAATTTCATTGCACGTTCGTGTGTTACGTCTGTGAATGTCTTTGTTGTATATAATTTTGGTTCGAAATTTTTTTTTTGTATTAGGTTTTTTATTGTTTTATGTATAAATATCATCACTGTTCCACTGTTGGCCAATTTAGTTTCTTTAACATTTTAGTTACTTTTGAAAATATAAATTATATATAGTATCATTCTAATTACTCTATTTTAATATACATATATTTATGTACTATATTTGTGTATTTCCTATTTTAAAATTCGCTAGCAAATAAATTTACGTTATGTTTGAACAAAGCTAGTATTCGACCTAGACCTTCCACCTATCACCGATACATCATAATATAATTCATACGTAATTTTTGTTTCTCAACAATTCTAGATCATTCCGATTCAAGTCATTCCTAAAAAAATCAATATTATTCATACGTCATGTTTGTAACCAGGATAATTCTAAACAACTCTAGATCATTCACTCTCGAGTCACTCCTAAAAAAAAATCAGTATCGTTTTCGACACAGTGACGTATTTCACGACGAAAGGTGGTGATGATTCATCGATGAATATTATGACATAATACTAATTCACAAATACATTTATGTATGCAAAACATGTCGTTTAAACCAGCGATTCCCAACCTGGGCAATTTCGCTCTATATATATATATATATATATATATATATATATATATATACTATTTTATTACGTAATGTACTTTATTTATTATTGTAACCATAGAATATAACAGAAAAAATGCCATAAAATTGGAATTGAAAGAAATGTTCCATTTAGCTCACTAGCCCTGCGCTCCGTCTCAATTATACTCGCCCGACATCGATGATCCCCACCCCATTCGAATTTCGTAAACACAGTTTTGTATTGGAAGTACACACACACGGCATTTCTTGTAATGTTATTTATTATATGATTTTAAAAGCGTTATAATTATTTAAATAAATAAAAGTAAGATTTTGGACCTTATAATAAAATGTAAATAAATAAAAAATTCATAACAAAATTATTTTTTGTAATATGACTCCGAACGATGAGAATCGAGAGCATTTTTCGGTTTGACAAAGAGCCTGGCGGCACTTTCTATGTTCGTGCTATGATTGATTTCAATGGCTTCCGTTTTATAGGGCGCGAAGATAAATGGGTCCGCAAACTCGTATTATAAGCGGTTTGTTGTAATTGCAAACTTGTTTTATAAATATAGTTTCAGACATGTCAAGAGACACGAAAATCTTAATTCGTAATAATCAGTGTTTCAATTTCTCTACTATTAATAATAATTCTTCATTTTCGGTTGAATACCTAAAATTCTGTCGATTTTAATTATTGATTCGATAAAAAAAAACACGCAAAAAACTTTGTATATAATTTTGAGAAACTGATACAAAACATTGAATCAAATAATGTGGACAAAATAAACTTACAGTGTTATTATCTATTTATTTATTAATTTTATTTTAACCATTGGTACATCCATGTTAACAAATGTCTAATTTATTATTAATTACATACACGCATTATTACATTTAATTTATTTATTACGTTTTCGTTTTGATTAATATGGCTCAAACAATTCAGCTTGAATCTATCAATTAGTGCAGAATTTATGGTTTTTGGTAGCCTAATTTCATTGCACGTTCGTGTGTTACGTCTGTGAATGTCTTTGTTGTATATAATTTTGGTTCGAAATTTTTTTTTTGTATTAGGTTTTTTATTGTTTTATGTATAAATATCATCACTGTTCCACTGTTGGCCAATTTAGTTTCTTTAACATTTTAGTTACTTTTGAAAATATAAATTATATATAGTATCATTCTAATTACTCTATTTTAATATACATATATTTATGTACTATATTTGTGTATTTCCTATTTTAAAATTCGCTAGCAAATAAATTTACGTTATGTTTGAACAAAGCTAGTATTCGACCTAGACCTTCCACCTATCACCGATACATCATAATATAATTCATACGTAATTTTTGTTTCTCAACAATTCTAGATCATTCCGATTCAAGTCATTCCTAAAAAAATCAATATTATTCATACGTCATGTTTGTAACCAGGATAATTCTAAACAACTCTAGATCATTCACTCTCGAGTCACTCCTAAAAAAAAATCAGTATCGTTTTCGACACAGTGACGTATTTCACGACGAAAGGTGGTGATGATTCATCGATGAATATTATGACATAATACTAATTCACAAATACATTTATGTATGCAAAACATGTCGTTTAAACCAGCGATTCCCAACCTGGGCAATTTCGCTCTATATATATATATATATATATATATATATATATATATATATACTATTTTATTACGTAATGTACTTTATTTATTATTGTAACCATAGAATATAACAGAAAAAATGCCATAAAATTGGAATTGAAAGAAATGTTCCATTTAGCTCACTAGCCCTGCGCTCCGTCTCAATTATACTCGCCCGACATCGATGATCCCCACCCCATTCGAATTTCGTAAACACAGTTTTGTATTGGAAGTACACACACACGGCATTTCTTGTAATGTTATTTATTATATGATTTTAAAAGCGTTATAATTATTTAAATAAATAAAAGTAAGATTTTGGACCTTATAATAAAATGTAAATAAATAAAAAATTCATAACAAAATTATTTTTTGTAATATGACTCCGAACGATGAGAATCGAGAGCATTTTTCGGTTTGACAAAGAGCCTGGCGGCACTTTCTATGTTCGTGCTATGATTGATTTCAATGGCTTCCGTTTTATAGGGCGCGAAGATAAATGGGTCCGCAAACTCGTATTATAAGCGGTTTGTTGTAATTGCAAACTTGTTTTATAAATATAGTTTCAGACATGTCAAGAGACACGAAAATCTTAATTCGTAATAATCAGTGTTTCAATTTCTCTACTATTAATAATAATTCTTCATTTTCGGTTGAATACCTAAAATTCTGTCGATTTTAATTATTGATTCGATAAAAAAAAACACGCAAAAAACTTTGTATATAATTTTGAGAAACTGATACAAAACATTGAATCAAATAATGTGGACAAAATAAACTTACAGTGTTATTATCTATTTATTTATTAATTTTATTTTAACCATTGGTACATCCATGTTAACAAATGTCTAATTTATTATTAATTACATACACGCATTATTACATTTAATTTATTTATTACGTTTTCGTTTTGATTAATATGGCTCAAACAATTCAGCTTGAATCTATCAATTAGTGCAGAATTTATGGTTTTTGGTAGCCTAATTTCATTGCACGTTCGTGTGTTACGTCTGTGAATGTCTTTGTTGTATATAATTTTGGTTCGAAATTTTTTTTTTGTATTAGGTTTTTTATTGTTTTATGTATAAATATCATCACTGTTCCACTGTTGGCCAATTTAGTTTCTTTAACATTTTAGTTACTTTTGAAAATATAAATTATATATAGTATCATTCTAATTACTCTATTTTAATATACATATATTTATGTACTATATTTGTGTATTTCCTATTTTAAAATTCGCTAGCAAATAAATTTACGTTATGTTTGAACAAAGCTAGTATTCGACCTAGACCTTCCACCTATCACCGATACATCATAATATAATTCATACGTAATTTTTGTTTCTCAACAATTCTAGATCATTCCGATTCAAGTCATTCCTAAAAAAATCAATATTATTCATACGTCATGTTTGTAACCAGGATAATTCTAAACAACTCTAGATCATTCACTCTCGAGTCACTCCTAAAAAAAAATCAGTATCGTTTTCGACACAGTGACGTATTTCACGACGAAAGGTGGTGATGATTCATCGATGAATATTATGACATAATACTAATTCACAAATACATTTATGTATGCAAAACATGTCGTTTAAACCAGCGATTCCCAACCTGGGCAATTTCGCTCTATATATATATATATATATATATATATATATATATATATACTATTTTATTACGTAATGTACTTTATTTATTATTGTAACCATAGAATATAACAGAAAAAATGCCATAAAATTGGAATTGAAAGAAATGTTCCATTTAGCTCACTAGCCCTGCGCTCCGTCTCAATTATACTCGCCCGACATCGATGATCCCCACCCCATTCGAATTTCGTAAACACAGTTTTGTATTGGAAGTACACACACACGGCATTTCTTGTAATGTTATTTATTATATGATTTTAAAAGCGTTATAATTATTTAAATAAATAAAAGTAAGATTTTGGACCTTATAATAAAATGTAAATAAATAAAAAATTCATAACAAAATTATTTTTTGTAATATGACTCCGAACGATGAGAATCGAGAGCATTTTTCGGTTTGACAAAGAGCCTGGCGGCACTTTCTATGTTCGTGCTATGATTGATTTCAATGGCTTCCGTTTTATAGGGCGCGAAGATAAATGGGTCCGCAAACTCGTATTATAAGCGGTTTGTTGTAATTGCAAACTTGTTTTATAAATATAGTTTCAGACATGTCAAGAGACACGAAAATCTTAATTCGTAATAATCAGTGTTTCAATTTCTCTACTATTAATAATAATTCTTCATTTTCGGTTGAATACCTAAAATTCTGTCGATTTTAATTATTGATTCGATAAAAAAAAACACGCAAAAAACTTTGTATATAATTTTGAGAAACTGATACAAAACATTGAATCAAATAATGTGGACAAAATAAACTTACAGTGTTATTATCTATTTATTTATTAATTTTATTTTAACCATTGGTACATCCATGTTAACAAATGTCTAATTTATTATTAATTACATACACGCATTATTACATTTAATTTATTTATTACGTTTTCGTTTTGATTAATATGGCTCAAACAATTCAGCTTGAATCTATCAATTAGTGCAGAATTTATGGTTTTTGGTAGCCTAATTTCATTGCACGTTCGTGTGTTACGTCTGTGAATGTCTTTGTTGTATATAATTTTGGTTCGAAATTTTTTTTTTGTATTAGGTTTTTTATTGTTTTATGTATAAATATCATCACTGTTCCACTGTTGGCCAATTTAGTTTCTTTAACATTTTAGTTACTTTTGAAAATATAAATTATATATAGTATCATTCTAATTACTCTATTTTAATATACATATATTTATGTACTATATTTGTGTATTTCCTATTTTAAAATTCGCTAGCAAATAAATTTACGTTATGTTTGAACAAAGCTAGTATTCGACCTAGACCTTCCACCTATCACCGATACATCATAATATAATTCATACGTAATTTTTGTTTCTCAACAATTCTAGATCATTCCGATTCAAGTCATTCCTAAAAAAATCAATATTATTCATACGTCATGTTTGTAACCAGGATAATTCTAAACAACTCTAGATCATTCACTCTCGAGTCACTCCTAAAAAAAAATCAGTATCGTTTTCGACACAGTGACGTATTTCACGACGAAAGGTGGTGATGATTCATCGATGAATATTATGACATAATACTAATTCACAAATACATTTATGTATGCAAAACATGTCGTTTAAACCAGCGATTCCCAACCTGGGCAATTTCGCTCTATATATATATATATATATATATATATATATATATATATACTATTTTATTACGTAATGTACTTTATTTATTATTGTAACCATAGAATATAACAGAAAAAATGCCATAAAATTGGAATTGAAAGAAATGTTCCATTTAGCTCACTAGCCCTGCGCTCCGTCTCAATTATACTCGCCCGACATCGATGATCCCCACCCCATTCGAATTTCGTAAACACAGTTTTGTATTGGAAGTACACACACACGGCATTTCTTGTAATGTTATTTATTATATGATTTTAAAAGCGTTATAATTATTTAAATAAATAAAAGTAAGATTTTGGACCTTATAATAAAATGTAAATAAATAAAAAATTCATAACAAAATTATTTTTTGTAATATGACTCCGAACGATGAGAATCGAGAGCATTTTTCGGTTTGACAAAGAGCCTGGCGGCACTTTCTATGTTCGTGCTATGATTGATTTCAATGGCTTCCGTTTTATAGGGCGCGAAGATAAATGGGTCCGCAAACTCGTATTATAAGCGGTTTGTTGTAATTGCAAACTTGTTTTATAAATATAGTTTCAGACATGTCAAGAGACACGAAAATCTTAATTCGTAATAATCAGTGTTTCAATTTCTCTACTATTAATAATAATTCTTCATTTTCGGTTGAATACCTAAAATTCTGTCGATTTTAATTATTGATTCGATAAAAAAAAACACGCAAAAAACTTTGTATATAATTTTGAGAAACTGATACAAAACATTGAATCAAATAATGTGGACAAAATAAACTTACAGTGTTATTATCTATTTATTTATTAATTTTATTTTAACCATTGGTACATCCATGTTAACAAATGTCTAATTTATTATTAATTACATACACGCATTATTACATTTAATTTATTTATTACGTTTTCGTTTTGATTAATATGGCTCAAACAATTCAGCTTGAATCTATCAATTAGTGCAGAATTTATGGTTTTTGGTAGCCTAATTTCATTGCACGTTCGTGTGTTACGTCTGTGAATGTCTTTGTTGTATATAATTTTGGTTCGAAATTTTTTTTTTGTATTAGGTTTTTTATTGTTTTATGTATAAATATCATCACTGTTCCACTGTTGGCCAATTTAGTTTCTTTAACATTTTAGTTACTTTTGAAAATATAAATTATATATAGTATCATTCTAATTACTCTATTTTAATATACATATATTTATGTACTATATTTGTGTATTTCCTATTTTAAAATTCGCTAGCAAATAAATTTACGTTATGTTTGAACAAAGCTAGTATTCGACCTAGACCTTCCACCTATCACCGATACATCATAATATAATTCATACGTAATTTTTGTTTCTCAACAATTCTAGATCATTCCGATTCAAGTCATTCCTAAAAAAATCAATATTATTCATACGTCATGTTTGTAACCAGGATAATTCTAAACAACTCTAGATCATTCACTCTCGAGTCACTCCTAAAAAAAAATCAGTATCGTTTTCGACACAGTGACGTATTTCACGACGAAAGGTGGTGATGATTCATCGATGAATATTATGACATAATACTAATTCACAAATACATTTATGTATGCAAAACATGTCGTTTAAACCAGCGATTCCCAACCTGGGCAATTTCGCTCTATATATATATATATATATATATATATATATATATATATACTATTTTATTACGTAATGTACTTTATTTATTATTGTAACCATAGAATATAACAGAAAAAATGCCATAAAATTGGAATTGAAAGAAATGTTCCATTTAGCTCACTAGCCCTGCGCTCCGTCTCAATTATACTCGCCCGACATCGATGATCCCCACCCCATTCGAATTTCGTAAACACAGTTTTGTATTGGAAGTACACACACACGGCATTTCTTGTAATGTTATTTATTATATGATTTTAAAAGCGTTATAATTATTTAAATAAATAAAAGTAAGATTTTGGACCTTATAATAAAATGTAAATAAATAAAAAATTCATAACAAAATTATTTTTTGTAATATGACTCCGAACGATGAGAATCGAGAGCATTTTTCGGTTTGACAAAGAGCCTGGCGGCACTTTCTATGTTCGTGCTATGATTGATTTCAATGGCTTCCGTTTTATAGGGCGCGAAGATAAATGGGTCCGCAAACTCGTATTATAAGCGGTTTGTTGTAATTGCAAACTTGTTTTATAAATATAGTTTCAGACATGTCAAGAGACACGAAAATCTTAATTCGTAATAATCAGTGTTTCAATTTCTCTACTATTAATAATAATTCTTCATTTTCGGTTGAATACCTAAAATTCTGTCGATTTTAATTATTGATTCGATAAAAAAAAACACGCAAAAAACTTTGTATATAATTTTGAGAAACTGATACAAAACATTGAATCAAATAATGTGGACAAAATAAACTTACAGTGTTATTATCTATTTATTTATTAATTTTATTTTAACCATTGGTACATCCATGTTAACAAATGTCTAATTTATTATTAATTACATACACGCATTATTACATTTAATTTATTTATTACGTTTTCGTTTTGATTAATATGGCTCAAACAATTCAGCTTGAATCTATCAATTAGTGCAGAATTTATGGTTTTTGGTAGCCTAATTTCATTGCACGTTCGTGTGTTACGTCTGTGAATGTCTTTGTTGTATATAATTTTGGTTCGAAATTTTTTTTTTGTATTAGGTTTTTTATTGTTTTATGTATAAATATCATCACTGTTCCACTGTTGGCCAATTTAGTTTCTTTAACATTTTAGTTACTTTTGAAAATATAAATTATATATAGTATCATTCTAATTACTCTATTTTAATATACATATATTTATGTACTATATTTGTGTATTTCCTATTTTAAAATTCGCTAGCAAATAAATTTACGTTATGTTTGAACAAAGCTAGTATTCGACCTAGACCTTCCACCTATCACCGATACATCATAATATAATTCATACGTAATTTTTGTTTCTCAACAATTCTAGATCATTCCGATTCAAGTCATTCCTAAAAAAATCAATATTATTCATACGTCATGTTTGTAACCAGGATAATTCTAAACAACTCTAGATCATTCACTCTCGAGTCACTCCTAAAAAAAAATCAGTATCGTTTTCGACACAGTGACGTATTTCACGACGAAAGGTGGTGATGATTCATCGATGAATATTATGACATAATACTAATTCACAAATACATTTATGTATGCAAAACATGTCGTTTAAACCAGCGATTCCCAACCTGGGCAATTTCGCTCTATATATATATATATATATATATATATATATATATATATACTATTTTATTACGTAATGTACTTTATTTATTATTGTAACCATAGAATATAACAGAAAAAATGCCATAAAATTGGAATTGAAAGAAATGTTCCATTTAGCTCACTAGCCCTGCGCTCCGTCTCAATTATACTCGCCCGACATCGATGATCCCCACCCCATTCGAATTTCGTAAACACAGTTTTGTATTGGAAGTACACACACACGGCATTTCTTGTAATGTTATTTATTATATGATTTTAAAAGCGTTATAATTATTTAAATAAATAAAAGTAAGATTTTGGACCTTATAATAAAATGTAAATAAATAAAAAATTCATAACAAAATTATTTTTTGTAATATGACTCCGAACGATGAGAATCGAGAGCATTTTTCGGTTTGACAAAGAGCCTGGCGGCACTTTCTATGTTCGTGCTATGATTGATTTCAATGGCTTCCGTTTTATAGGGCGCGAAGATAAATGGGTCCGCAAACTCGTATTATAAGCGGTTTGTTGTAATTGCAAACTTGTTTTATAAATATAGTTTCAGACATGTCAAGAGACACGAAAATCTTAATTCGTAATAATCAGTGTTTCAATTTCTCTACTATTAATAATAATTCTTCATTTTCGGTTGAATACCTAAAATTCTGTCGATTTTAATTATTGATTCGATAAAAAAAAACACGCAAAAAACTTTGTATATAATTTTGAGAAACTGATACAAAACATTGAATCAAATAATGTGGACAAAATAAACTTACAGTGTTATTATCTATTTATTTATTAATTTTATTTTAACCATTGGTACATCCATGTTAACAAATGTCTAATTTATTATTAATTACATACACGCATTATTACATTTAATTTATTTATTACGTTTTCGTTTTGATTAATATGGCTCAAACAATTCAGCTTGAATCTATCAATTAGTGCAGAATTTATGGTTTTTGGTAGCCTAATTTCATTGCACGTTCGTGTGTTACGTCTGTGAATGTCTTTGTTGTATATAATTTTGGTTCGAAATTTTTTTTTTGTATTAGGTTTTTTATTGTTTTATGTATAAATATCATCACTGTTCCACTGTTGGCCAATTTAGTTTCTTTAACATTTTAGTTACTTTTGAAAATATAAATTATATATAGTATCATTCTAATTACTCTATTTTAATATACATATATTTATGTACTATATTTGTGTATTTCCTATTTTAAAATTCGCTAGCAAATAAATTTACGTTATGTTTGAACAAAGCTAGTATTCGACCTAGACCTTCCACCTATCACCGATACATCATAATATAATTCATACGTAATTTTTGTTTCTCAACAATTCTAGATCATTCCGATTCAAGTCATTCCTAAAAAAATCAATATTATTCATACGTCATGTTTGTAACCAGGATAATTCTAAACAACTCTAGATCATTCACTCTCGAGTCACTCCTAAAAAAAAATCAGTATCGTTTTCGACACAGTGACGTATTTCACGACGAAAGGTGGTGATGATTCATCGATGAATATTATGACATAATACTAATTCACAAATACATTTATGTATGCAAAACATGTCGTTTAAACCAGCGATTCCCAACCTGGGCAATTTCGCTCTATATATATATATATATATATATATATATATATATATATACTATTTTATTACGTAATGTACTTTATTTATTATTGTAACCATAGAATATAACAGAAAAAATGCCATAAAATTGGAATTGAAAGAAATGTTCCATTTAGCTCACTAGCCCTGCGCTCCGTCTCAATTATACTCGCCCGACATCGATGATCCCCACCCCATTCGAATTTCGTAAACACAGTTTTGTATTGGAAGTACACACACACGGCATTTCTTGTAATGTTATTTATTATATGATTTTAAAAGCGTTATAATTATTTAAATAAATAAAAGTAAGATTTTGGACCTTATAATAAAATGTAAATAAATAAAAAATTCATAACAAAATTATTTTTTGTAATATGACTCCGAACGATGAGAATCGAGAGCATTTTTCGGTTTGACAAAGAGCCTGGCGGCACTTTCTATGTTCGTGCTATGATTGATTTCAATGGCTTCCGTTTTATAGGGCGCGAAGATAAATGGGTCCGCAAACTCGTATTATAAGCGGTTTGTTGTAATTGCAAACTTGTTTTATAAATATAGTTTCAGACATGTCAAGAGACACGAAAATCTTAATTCGTAATAATCAGTGTTTCAATTTCTCTACTATTAATAATAATTCTTCATTTTCGGTTGAATACCTAAAATTCTGTCGATTTTAATTATTGATTCGATAAAAAAAAACACGCAAAAAACTTTGTATATAATTTTGAGAAACTGATACAAAACATTGAATCAAATAATGTGGACAAAATAAACTTACAGTGTTATTATCTATTTATTTATTAATTTTATTTTAACCATTGGTACATCCATGTTAACAAATGTCTAATTTATTATTAATTACATACACGCATTATTACATTTAATTTATTTATTACGTTTTCGTTTTGATTAATATGGCTCAAACAATTCAGCTTGAATCTATCAATTAGTGCAGAATTTATGGTTTTTGGTAGCCTAATTTCATTGCACGTTCGTGTGTTACGTCTGTGAATGTCTTTGTTGTATATAATTTTGGTTCGAAATTTTTTTTTTGTATTAGGTTTTTTATTGTTTTATGTATAAATATCATCACTGTTCCACTGTTGGCCAATTTAGTTTCTTTAACATTTTAGTTACTTTTGAAAATATAAATTATATATAGTATCATTCTAATTACTCTATTTTAATATACATATATTTATGTACTATATTTGTGTATTTCCTATTTTAAAATTCGCTAGCAAATAAATTTACGTTATGTTTGAACAAAGCTAGTATTCGACCTAGACCTTCCACCTATCACCGATACATCATAATATAATTCATACGTAATTTTTGTTTCTCAACAATTCTAGATCATTCCGATTCAAGTCATTCCTAAAAAAATCAATATTATTCATACGTCATGTTTGTAACCAGGATAATTCTAAACAACTCTAGATCATTCACTCTCGAGTCACTCCTAAAAAAAAATCAGTATCGTTTTCGACACAGTGACGTATTTCACGACGAAAGGTGGTGATGATTCATCGATGAATATTATGACATAATACTAATTCACAAATACATTTATGTATGCAAAACATGTCGTTTAAACCAGCGATTCCCAACCTGGGCAATTTCGCTCTATATATATATATATATATATATATATATATATATATATACTATTTTATTACGTAATGTACTTTATTTATTATTGTAACCATAGAATATAACAGAAAAAATGCCATAAAATTGGAATTGAAAGAAATGTTCCATTTAGCTCACTAGCCCTGCGCTCCGTCTCAATTATACTCGCCCGACATCGATGATCCCCACCCCATTCGAATTTCGTAAACACAGTTTTGTATTGGAAGTACACACACACGGCATTTCTTGTAATGTTATTTATTATATGATTTTAAAAGCGTTATAATTATTTAAATAAATAAAAGTAAGATTTTGGACCTTATAATAAAATGTAAATAAATAAAAAATTCATAACAAAATTATTTTTTGTAATATGACTCCGAACGATGAGAATCGAGAGCATTTTTCGGTTTGACAAAGAGCCTGGCGGCACTTTCTATGTTCGTGCTATGATTGATTTCAATGGCTTCCGTTTTATAGGGCGCGAAGATAAATGGGTCCGCAAACTCGTATTATAAGCGGTTTGTTGTAATTGCAAACTTGTTTTATAAATATAGTTTCAGACATGTCAAGAGACACGAAAATCTTAATTCGTAATAATCAGTGTTTCAATTTCTCTACTATTAATAATAATTCTTCATTTTCGGTTGAATACCTAAAATTCTGTCGATTTTAATTATTGATTCGATAAAAAAAAACACGCAAAAAACTTTGTATATAATTTTGAGAAACTGATACAAAACATTGAATCAAATAATGTGGACAAAATAAACTTACAGTGTTATTATCTATTTATTTATTAATTTTATTTTAACCATTGGTACATCCATGTTAACAAATGTCTAATTTATTATTAATTACATACACGCATTATTACATTTAATTTATTTATTACGTTTTCGTTTTGATTAATATGGCTCAAACAATTCAGCTTGAATCTATCAATTAGTGCAGAATTTATGGTTTTTGGTAGCCTAATTTCATTGCACGTTCGTGTGTTACGTCTGTGAATGTCTTTGTTGTATATAATTTTGGTTCGAAATTTTTTTTTTGTATTAGGTTTTTTTATTGTTTTATGTATAAATATCATCACTGTTCCACTGTTGGCCAATTTAGTTTTCTTTAACATTTTAGTTACTTTTGAAAAATATAAATTATATATAGTATCATTCTAATTACTCTATTTTAATATACATATATTTATGTACTATATTTGTGTATTTCCTATTTTAAAATTCGCTAGCAAATAAATTTACGTTATGTTTGAACAAAGCTAGTATTCGACCTAGACCTTCCACCTATCACCGATACATCATAATATAATTCATACGTAATTTTTTGTTTCTCAACAATTCTAGATCATTCCGATTCAAGTCATTCCTAAAAAAAATCAATATTATTCATACGTCATGTTTGTAACCAGGATAATTCTAAACAACTCTAGATCATTCACTCTCGAGTCACTCCTAAAAAAAAAATCAGTATCGTTTTCGACACAGTGACGTATTTCACGACGAAAGGTGGTGATGATTCATCGATGAATATTATGACATAATACTAATTCACAAATACATTTATGTATGCAAAACATGTCGTTTAAACCAGCGATTCCCAACCTGGGCAATTTCGCTCTATATATATATATATATATATATATATATAATATATATATACTATTTTATTACGTAATGTACTTTATTTATTATTGTAACCATAGATATAACAGAAAAAATGCCATAAAATTGGAATTGAAAGAAATGTTCCATTTAGCTCACTAGCCCTGCGCTCCGTCTCAATTATACTCGCCCGACATCGATGATCCCCACCCCATTCGAATTTCGTAAACACAGTTTTGTATTGGAAGTACACACACACGGCATTTCTTGTAATGTTATTTATTATATGATTTTAAAAGCGTTATAATTATTTAAATAAATAAAAGTAAGATTTTGGACCTTATAATAAAATGTAAATAAATAAAAAATTCATAACAAAATTATTTTTTGTAATATGGACTCCGAACGATGAGAATCGAGAGCATTTTTTCGGTTTGACAAAGAGCCTGGCGGCACTTTCTATGTTCGTGCTATGATTGATTTCAATGGCTTCCGTTTTATAGGGCGCGAAGATAAATGGGTCCGCAAACTCGTATTATAAGCGGTTTGTTGTAATTGCAAACTTGTTTTATAAATATAGTTTCAGACATGTCAAGAGACACGAAAATCTTAATTCGTAATAATCAGTGTTTCAATTTCTCTACTATTAATAATAATTCTTCATTTTCGGTTGA
>JAIUSX010000685.1:0-36992 GCA_026573805.1 Hesperophylax magnus
GACCATTTTTCTTGTTTTAGCGAAATTTTACACAAAAATAAAGTGTTTCTACAATTTTTTAGGTTTTATGACGCTTTTACACATTTTGCATGGTTTTTCATTATTTTTCATTGTTTTTCGACGATTTACAACGTTTTAGACCATTTTTCTTGTTTAAGCACAAATTATCACATAAAATTAGGTTTTTCTACCTTTTTGCTTGTTTTAGCACCATTTAACACAAATATAACGTGTTTCTACAATTTTTGAGGTTTTATGACGTTTTTACACATTTTGCATGGTTTTTCAATATTTTTCAGTGTTTTTCGACGATTTACGACGTTTTAGACCATTTTTCTTGTTTTAGCACAATTTATCACATAAAATTAGGTTTTTCTACAATTTTTTAGGTTTTATGACGTTTTTACACATTTTGCATGGTTTTTCAATATTTTTCAGTGTTTTTCGACGATTTACGACGTTTTAGACCATTTTTCTTGTTTTAGCACAAATTTACACAAAAATAACGTTTTTCTACAATTTTTTAGGTTTTATGACGTTTTTACACATTTTGCATGGTTTTTCAATATTTTTCAGTGTTTTTCGACGATTTACGATTTTTTGCACCATTTTTCTTGTTTTAGCACAATTTACCACATAAAATCAGGTTTTTCTACCTTTTTGCTTGTTTTAGCGCAATTTTACACAAAAATAACATGTTTCTACAATTTTTGAGGTTTTATGACGTTTTTACACATTTTGCATGGTTTTTCAATATTTTTCAGTATTTTTCGTCGATTTACGATGTTTTAGACCATTTTTCTTGTTTTAGCACAATTTTACACAAAAATAACGTTTTTCTACAATGTTTTAGGTTTTATGACGTTTTTACACATTTTGCATGGTTTTTCAATATTTTTCAGTGTTTTTCGACGATTTACGATGTTTTAGACCATTTTTCTTGTTTTAGCACAATTTTCCACAAAAATAACGTTTTTCTACAATTTTTGAGGATTTATGACGTTTTTACACATTTTGCATGGTTTTTCAATATTTTTCAGTGTTTTTCGACGATTTACGACGTTTTAGACCATTTTTCTTGTTTTAGCACAAATTTACACAAAAATAACGTTTTTCTACAATTTTTTAGGTTTTATGACGTTTTTACACATTTTGCATGGTTTTTCAATATTTTTCAGTGTTTTTTGTCGATTTACGATGTTTTAGACCATTTTTCTTGTTTTAGCGAAATTTTACACAAAAATAACGTGTTTCTACAATTTTTTAGGTTTTATGACGCTTTTACACATTTTGCATGGTTTTTCAATATTTTTCATTGTTTTTCGACGATTTACAACGTTTTAGACCATTTTTCTTGTTTAAGCACAAATTATCACATAAAATTAGGTTTCTCTACCTTTTTGCTTGTTTTAGCACAATTTAACACAAAAATAACGTGTTTCTACAATTTTTGAGGTTTTATGACGTTTTTACACATTTTGCATGGTTTTTCAATATTTTTTATTGTTTTTCGTAGATTTACGATGTTTAAGACCATTTTTCTTTATTTAAGCACAATTTTACACAAAAATAACGTTTTTCTACAATTTTTTAGGTTTTATGACGTTTTTACACATTATGCATGGTTTTTCATTATTTTTCATTGTTTTTCTTCGATTTACGATGTTAAAGACCATTTTTCTTTGTTTTAGCACAATTTTACACAAAAATAACGTTTTTCTACAATTTTTTAGGTTTTATGACGTTTTTACACATTTTGCATGGTTTTTCAATATTTTTCAGTGTTTTTCGACGATTCACGACATTTTAGACCATTTTTCTTGTTTGAGCACAATTTATCACATAAAATTGGGTTTTTCTACCTTTTTGCTTGTTTTAGCACAATTTGACACAAAAATAACGTGTTTCTACAATTTTTGAGGTTTTATGACGTTTTTACACATTTTGCATGGTTTTTCATTATTTTTCATTGTTTTTCGTCGATTTACGATGTTAAAGACCATTTTTCTTTGTTTTAGCATAATTTTACACAAAAAAAAAGTTATTCTACAATTTTTTAGGTTTTATGACGTTTTTACACATTTTGCATGGTTTTTCAATATTTTTCAGTGTTTTTCGACGATTTACGACGTTTTAGACCATTTTTCTTGTTTTAGCACAAATTTACACAAAAATAACGTTTTTCTACAATTTTTTAGGTTTTATGACGATTTTACACATTTTGCATGGTTTTTCAATATTTTTCAGTGTTTTTTGTCGATTTACGATGTTTTAGACCATTTTTCTTGTTTTAGCGAAATTTTACACAAAAATAACGTGTTTCTACAATTTTTTAGGTTTTATGACGCTTTTACACATTTTGCATAGTTTTTCAATATTTTTCAGTGTTTTTCGATGATTTACGATTTTTTGGACCATTTTTCTTGTTTTAGCACAATTTATCACATAAAATCAGGTTTTTCTACCTTTTTGCTTGTTTTAACGCAATTTTACAAAAAAAAAACATGTTTCTACAATTTTTGAGGGTTTATGACGTTTTTACACATGGTTTTTCAATATTTTTCAATATGTTTTACACCATTTTTCTTGTTTTAGCACAATTTTACACAAAAATAACGTTTTTCTACAATTTTTGAGGATTTATGACGTTTTTACACATTTTGCATGGTTTTTCAATATTTTTCAGTGTTTTTCGACGATTTACGACGTTTTAGACCATTTTTCTTGTTTTAGCACAATTTATCACATAAAATTAGGTTTTTCAACAATTTTTTTTCAACAATTTTTTAGGTTTTATGACGTTTTTACACATTTTGCATGGTTTTTCAATATTTTTCAGTGTTTTTCGACGATTCAACGATGTTTTAGACCATTTTTCTTGTTTTAGCACAATTTTTCACAAAAATAACGTTTTTCTACAATGTTTTAGGTTTTATGACGTTTTTACACATTTTGCATGGTTTTTCAATATTTTTCAGTGTTTTTTGTCGAATTACGATGTTTTTAGACCGTTTTTCTTGTTTTAGCGAAATTTTACACAAAAATAACTTGTTTCTACAATTTTTGAGGTTCTATGACGTTTTTACACATTTTGCATGGTTTATCATTATTTTTTCATTGTTTTTCGTCGATTTACGTTGTTTAAGACCATTTTTCTTGTTTGAGCACAATATATCACATAAAATTAGGTTTTTCTACCTTTTTGCTTGTTTTAACGCAATTTTACAAAAAAAAACATGTTTCTACAATTTTTGAGGGTTTATGACGTTTTTACACATTTTGCATAGTTTTTCATTATTTTTCAGTGTTTTTCGACGATTTACGATTTTTTGGACCATTTTTCTTGTTTTAGCACAATTTATCACATAAAATCAGGTTTTTCTACCTTTTTGCTTGTTTTAACGCAATTTTACAAAAAAAAAACATGTTTCTACAATTTTTGAGGGTTTATGACGTTTTTACACATTTTGCATGGTTTTTCAATATTTTTCAGTGTTTTTCGACGATTTACGACCGTTTTTAGACCTTTTTTCTTGTTTTAGCACAATTTTACACAAAAATAACGTTTTTCTACAATTTTTTAGGTTTTATGACGTTTTTACACATTTTGCATGGTTTTTCATTATTTTTCATTGTTTTTCGTCGATTTACGATGTTAAAGACCATTTTTCTTTGTTTTAGCACAATTTTACACAAAAATAACGTTTTTCTACAATTTTTTAGGTTTTATGACGTTTTTACACATTTTGCATGGTTTTTCAATATTTTTCAGTGTTTTTCGACGATTTACGACGTTTTAGACTATTTTCTTGTTTGAGCACAATTTATCACATAAAATTAGGTTTTTCTACCTTTTTGCTTGTTTTAGCACAATTTTACACAAAAATAACGTGTTTCTACAATTTTTGAGGTTTTATGACGTTTTTACACAATTTGCATGGTTTTTCAATATTTTTCAGTGTTTTTTGTCGATTTACCATGTTTTAGACCATTTTTCTTGTTTTAGCACAAATTTACACAAAATAACGTTTTTCTACAATTTTTTAGGTTTTATGACGTTTTTACACATTTTGCATGGTTTTTCAATATTTTTCAGTGTTTTTTGTCGATTTACGATGTTTTAGACCATTTTTCTTGTTTTAGCGAAATTTTACACAAAAATAACGGTGTTTCTACAATTTTTTAGGTTTTATGACGCTTTTACACATTTTGCATTGTTTTTCAATATTTTTCAGTGTTTTTCGACGATTTACGACGTTTTAGACCATTTTTTTTGTTTAGCACAATTAATCACATAAAATTAGGTTTTTCTACCTTTTTGCTTTTTAAGCACAATTTTACACAAAAATAACGTGTTTCTACAATTTTTGAGGTTTGTATGACGTTTTTACACATTTTGCATGGTTTTTCAATATTTTTCAGTATTTTTCGACGATTTACGATGTTTTAGACCATTTTTCATTTTTTGTATGACAATTTCACACAAAAGCAAGGTTTTTCTGCAATTTTCTAGTTTTACAACAATTTTAGACCTTAGCAACGTTTTTCTTCAATTTTGTGGTTTGTATGACGTTTTTACACATTTTGTATGGTTTTTCAATATTTTTCAGTGTTTTTCGACGATTTACAATGTTTTAGACCATTTTCCATGTTTTATTACAATTTAACATAAAAGCAAGGTTTTTCGGCAATTTTCTAGGTTTTACAACAATTTTACACCCTTAGCAACGTTTTTCTTCAATTTTGTGGTTTGTATGACGTTTTTACACATTTTGCGTGGTTTTTCAATATTTTTTAGTGTTTTTCGACGATTTACAGTGTTTTAGACCATTTTCCATGTTTTATTACAATTTAACATAAAAGCAAGGTTTTTCTGCAATTTTCTAGGTTTTACAACAATATTACACATAAGCAACGTTTTTCTTCAATTTTTGAGGTTATTATGACGTTTTTACACATTTTGCATGGTTTTTCAATATTTTTCAGTGTTTTTCGACGATTTACGATGTTTTAGACCATTTTTAATTTTTTTATCACAATTTCACACAAAAGCAACGTTTTTCTTCAATTTTTGTGGTTTGTATGACGTTTTTACACATTTTGCGTGGTTTTTCAATATTTTTTAGTGTTTTTCGACGATTTACAATGTTTTAGACCATTTTCCATGTTTTATCACAATTAACCATAAAAACAACGTTCTTCTACAATTTTTGAGGTAAATATGAGTTTTTTACACATTTTGAATGGTTTTTCAATATTTTTCAGTGTTTGACGACGATTTACGATGTTTGAAACCATTTTCCATGTTTAATCACAATTTAACAAAAAATTAAGGTTTTTCTGCAATTTTTCAGGTTTTACCACAATTTTACACAAAAGTAACGTTTATCTACAATTTTTGAAGTTTATATGAAGTTTTTAATCATTTTGCATGGTTTTTCAATATTTTTCAGTGTTTTTCGACGATTTACGATTTTTTAGACCATGTTTTATCACAACTTTATTCAAAAATAAGGTTTTTTTTGCAATTTTTCAGGTTTGATGCCAATTTTACCCAAAAATAACGTTTTTCTACAATTTTTAAGGTTTATGTAACGTTTTTACACATTTTGCATGGTTTTTCAATATTTTCAGTGTTTTTAGACGATTTACGATGTTTAAGACCTTTTTTCACGTTTTATCACAATTTAACACGTAAGCAAGGTTTTTCTGCAAATTTCTAGGTTTTACAACAATTTTACACATAAGCAAGGTTTTTCTACAAATTTTGAGGTTTGTATGACGTTTTTACACATTTTGCATGGTTTTTCAATATTTTTCAGTGTTTTTCATCGATTTACAATGTTTTAGACCATTTCTCTTGTTTTACCACAATTTTACACAAAAATAACGTTTTTCTACAATTTTTCAGGTTTAACGCCAATAATCCATATAATTTCGGTTTTTCTACAGATTTGAGGATTTATGACGTTTTTTCACATTTTGCATGGTTTTTCAATATTTTTCAGTGTTTTTCGACAATTTACGATGTTTTAGTTCATTTTTCTTGTTTTAGCACAATGTTACACAAAAATAACCTTTTTCCACATTTTTTCATGTTTTTGCACAATTTTACACAAAAATAACGTTTTTCTAAAATTTTTGTGGTTTAATGACGTTTTTACACGTTTTGCATGGTTTTTCAATATTTTTCAGTTTTTTTCGACGATTGAAGATGTTTTAATCCTTTTTCCTTGTTTTGCCACAATTTTACACAAAAATAACGTTTTTCTACAATTTTTGAGGTTTTATAATAATAATAATAATATTTTATTCCAGAATGTAGGGAGGTTAGTGCAATCCCACACGTCCCATATAAATAAACATATAGATTTACATTGTATAATACATATAATAAATTTACTAATAAGGACAACTATGCAGGGTGTGGTCTTGAGTGCGCTTGGGCCCAGCGCTCACTCAGAAGTGTCGCTTGGTGCTAGTAGGCTGCGGTCACCAACTTGTCCGTGGAGGCCATTAGCCGCATCCTGGCTCCAGTGACCTGGTGTCTCATCAGGCCGGCAAATCCATACAGTTCTAGTTCCGTGAACATCGTCGATGCGCTGCTGTATCGTCGGTATCCAAATATTATTCTAAGGGTTCATTGTATTGAATTCGGAGTCGTTCCATCGAGCAAGTTCGGTAGTGACACCATGTCTCACACGTATACATATACAGGGCAGTACAGAATGCGTTGAATAGTATTTTTTTAACGGTATTGCTGCATTTGCAAAATCCGCGGGCAATCATATGCTTTGTCGTTCGATATCGCCATCGTCCGATAGGTCTTCATTAATAATGTGCCCCAAGTATTTCACGTCCGAACATGTTTTTATTTTTGCCTAGTTAAGGTATACGGGGAGCATCTTACTTGTATTTTGTCTTTTTCCGTGGTGGAACGCAATCAATTCCGTCTTCTTCGGGTTGTACATCATATTATGCTGTTTTCCATAGTCTTCACAAGTGTTTATGAGTAATCTTTATCCCTTGATCGACGGAGCTAGGAGGATCATGTCGTCCGCGTAGCTTATATTATTCATACATATACTGTTAACACGACAGCCCGCTCTGATATCCAAGCGGCTTGACAACTCGTCCATGTATACATTAAATACAATGGGGGACATTCACCCTCCTTGCCTTACTCCTGACCGCAAATATATCGGCTGGGAGTATGTACTTGCCCTTCGTATAACATTTTCCTGCTGTGAGTGCCATCGCGATAGTGTGTTTATAAATAAGGTAGGTATATTCCTAGCTTTCAATTTATCCCATAATGTTTTATGACAGATCCTGTCAAAGGCTTTACTTAGGTCTAAGAAGCACCCGTAAACGGTAGTTTTTCGTTTATTGTAGAATTTTTTTATTTGCTTTGCAGTTTATCTTGCCATATTAGTGGATAATCTACATTTAAATCCCATCTGGTTATCTTTAGACATTAGTTTATCATGTATCTCATTTAATATTACCCTTTCAAATAATTTTGCAATTATAGTTGCTAAAGATATTGGCCGGTAATTGCTGGAGTTAGTCATATCAGGCTGTCCCGATTTCAGGATTGGAGTTATAATCGTTTTCGTCATTGCGCCCGGTATATGGTTGTGTTTAAGTATTGCGTTGAACAGTATGTTTAGTAGTTTGGATATGTATCTACCTCCGTATTTTATGTGTTCAATACTTAGGTTATCGTGTCCCGAAGACTTACCAGCCTTAGTGCTTGTTATGGCCTTCATTATACTACTTTCGGAGAGGTAAACGTTTTGTCCATCATATTCCTTAATATCAGGGACAGACGGTACTTCTTTTCCGGAAAAATCTGCAAATGTTCTTCTAAAAGTATTAACAATTTCCTCCGTGTTTGTGGACCCATCAATTTGGCTGGCGATTCGATTTTTAGGTTTGATCAAGTTATTGCTTTTCTTCCAGAACTGGGCAAACTGCTTTGTGTCAAGTGATTTTACGATATCATCCATTTTTGTTTGTTCAGAAGAGCTTTGGCAGTGTTTAAGAGCTATTTTGAACTCCTTCCTTTATCGTTTTCTTTCATCGGCAATGGGACTATGTAATGGTTTCCCATTTTTAATCTACTCCATCAACGCCGATCTGGAATTTTTATAGTGTTCCTTAACTTGTTGATTCCACCCAGCAATGTCACGATGTGTTTTTGGTTTGCTTTGATCATTCTCCCGATGAAATACGGTATTGGCAGCCTTACTTAGGGTTTCAACGATGTCTGTGTATATATTTTCCATGCTTTGTATATTTTTGCATCTGTCACATATAGATTCCGAATTACAAATGGATTCGGAGTGTCTTTGATAGATTACACTAAGTAATGCTTCTGCTACAGACGTATATTCACTGATTTTCTTATTATTATTCCTTCTCCATATTATGTAATTAGGCTGTTGTGGAATATTAAAAATAGTTGCAGGTAATTTTTTAGCAGCGATTACGCAAGATGTCGGCCTGTGATCGGACCAGTCGGTATCATAGTGTATTTTTAGACTATCTATTTTGTTCTTAAGATTATTAGTGCATATACAGTGATCGAGCCAGGAAGTGGTATTCTGTGCATCGCTTATATATGTATATGTGTCATTCGGTAGTCTTTCAATATCGATACAATTGTAGTTATTTTCGGTGTTGAAATGAGAGAGTTCTATCCCGAATATGGAGGATGGGTGAACGTTGAAATCTCCCATCACAATGGTTTCAGAGTGTTCGTTATCTTGAATGATCGTATGTATTTTGGAAAGGTAGTTGGTGAAGTCGGTAAGGTTGTCCGCGTGACATACCGGCATGTAGACAGTCAGTATGCTTATCGTCCCTCCGTTGGTGGTTATCTGAATACCAGCGATGCGGTCATCTCCACACGGTATTATTGAAGCTTGCAGCTCGTTCCTCCAAAGTACTGCGACTCCTCCGTAGGATCGGCCTCGTAGCGATCCGTTTGATAAATCTACAGCAGAGGTACCCCATCCCTGGAAGTTCGGATGAATTTTGGATAGATTCGATGTTTCGTTTTGTAATAACCACGTTTCTTGCAAAAGTATTACATCGTAGATATCGCACATATCTATAACGAAGTTGAGGTTTCGTTTAAAACTTTTGCAGGTTATTGAAATTATCTTAATTTTATTCTTTTCCATTGTATTTTTTTTCAATAAATTTTCAGAAAATAGTACCAGTCGGCCAAAATTCTTTGTTCATGTAGGTTTTGAAATCCGTATTCGGTATGGTCAACTTGAAAGATCCAAGCTGCGTGGGATTTCGTTGTATTATTTTTTTTATTTGGATATTACTTCCTTTTATTTTACAATTGATAAAGTTTCGAATATTGTCCTCAGTTACACTATTGTCGAATCTCGACACATAGAGCGTTGTTTTTAACTCAGCTATTTTGAGGGAGTTCTCCATCGCTGTTCCAGTTGCAATAATATTTCTCGTTTTACTTAGTTTTCTTGTAACGATTTTATAACCATCCGTATTAAAATTAGCTGTCTCTGGTTTAAATGTATTTTTGTGAGATTGTGTGCGTGCAACTTTGGCTGATTCATCCATACCCGGTCGATGTACCTGTGACGTCTGTAGTATGACTTGTTGCTGTTGTATGAGAGAGCTAGACGCCGCTACTTTATTCAACGATTGAGGAGAGTGCATGACAGGTGGGGCAGCTAATGCGAGGGGCGCGGGCGGGGTTATCACATTACTGCAGTGCACATTGTTGTCCAGATGTAATTCATTAGTTGGCGAGCGTGAGTTTGAGCGGTTCTTATCTACCGCTAACAGTATGGTGACCTTCAATGTGTTCAAGGACGGCGATGTATTTACGTCTTGATTTGGAATACGGTTATGTTTGTTTATTTTCAGTTCATTCCTTAGGAGAGCCATTTCAGAGCGCAACACTTCCAGATCGCTTCGTTTGGACATTTGTGACTGAATTGTGGTTAGTTCACCCTTTAATGCCATGATATCTTTTAGGAGACAAGTGACATCTACGTGATCGAAATTGACAGGCGGTAGTTTGTGTAGATTCTGAGCCACAAATGTCGGTAGAGCTTCATTCTCTGTTTCCTTCAGTATTTTAATGATATCATATAAATTCTTAGACTTCCTACCTTCGCCTTTCCTCATAATCCTGCGTTCAACTCTTTCACTGCACAGAATGTCTTTCGCAGCCTCCACTTCGTCTTCTGAGAAATGATTGGAGCATATTTGAACCGCGGTTAGTTCGTCTAAGACAGAGGTCGGCAAAGTGCGGCTCCGGAGCCGCATGCGGCTCTTTAGCCTCTTAAGTGCGGCTCCCGCGCAAAAGTTCACGGACAGGCGCGCAAGACGCGCCGATGGTATCGGCGGGTGACGACTGCGGGGTGCGCGGTGCGAGGGAGACTCTTCTCGCGTTTCAATAAGTCTGGTTGGCGATGGATAGCAGTCACCTCGCCTGTCGCGTTGCTACGGTCACGGTGGTCGGCGCTTGTCGTGTTTGTCGCGCACGTGTTACAAGGGTTTTTATTCCATCCAGCGGCACATTCTACTGGTATATACATCATTAATTTAATATTTATACATATGAATATGAGTAATTTGCCTGTGTTACAACTGACTGTCTTTGTATTTTATTATTTTGTATTGTAGTAAGTTAAAAGTTATTCTTTTGTTTCTTTTTTATATATGGCTCTGTTTTTGTGATTATTTAAGTTCTTATTTAAATTCTTCTGTATCTATTTTAAATATTGTAATTTCTCGATTTTTGTATGCTTTGATAATATATTATGTTAAACTGACCTGCTGACAAACTGCTTGAGCAGTTTAGCGGGTATAAATAATAAATAAAAAAAAAATAAAAAAAAAATTAGATATATGTATATGATAATAATTTATATTATAATGATATTTATTTAGTGTTGGTCGCGGAAAAAAATTATATTATAATATGATAGTTATTTAGTAGATATTGGTGACGGAAAAAAATATTTTTGGGATTTTTTATAGGTCCCCATTTCACATGGCTACCAAAAAGAAGCAAAGAAAAACGGAAGATGAAAACCGTGAATTTAGAGTTGAGTGGACCGAGACTTTTGCGTTTATTCAAAACTTAGATGGCCTTCCGACATGTCTTATTTGTAAGGAAAAATTGGCGCATAACAAGAAGTCAAATTTGGAGAGACACTTTAAAAATAAACACACTTCATTTAGCAATAAATATCCTGTCGGTAATGCAAGAAAGAAAGCAGTTGAGGAACTCCAGAAGACTCAAGAGACATCAACTTCTGTATTTAACAACTGGATTCAATCTTTCAGTAATGTTAATATGGCAAGTTTTGTTGTTAGTCGAGAGATTGCTAAGAGAGGGAAACCGTACACAGACGGCGAATACATTAAAAGTTGTTTTGTAAAGGCATCCGAAGAACTATTCCGGGATTTTAAAAATAAGATAGAAATTTAAAAAAAAATTAAAGACTTACCGTTGTCTGCCAAAACAATGAAAGATAGAACACTTAAAATATCTTCGAATTTAACCATCCAGCAAATCGAAGATCTAAAATTGGTTTCGGCTTTATCAATAGCAGTTGAGTCTTATGACATAAATGATACAGCGCAAATTTCGCTTTTTGTAAGATTTATTTCTCATACAGGTACTAAAGAAGAACTTTTAGGATTATTGCCACTCAAAGGTCAGACGCGTGGAGAGGATATCGCAAACGCTGTAATTGGATGTATGGATAAACATCGAATTTCTCTCGAAAACATTGTGTCGATTTCAACAGACGGGGCCAAAAGTATGACCGGCCACAGAAGGGGGTTTGTTGCTCTTTTGAAAGAAAAAAATAATCACGAGATACTTGCTTACCATTGCATCATTCATCAAGAAGCGCTTTGTGCGCAGAAATTTCCAAAATAAATCTGTAAAGTTATGGAATTGGTGATTACGATTGTTATCTCCATTTTAGCTAAAGCTCTTAATCATCGCCAATTCAAAGAATTTTTAGTTGAAATGGAGAGTGAGTACGGTGATCTTCTGCTTTATAACAAGGTACGTTGGTTATCAAGAGGGAACGTTTTAAAGCGTTTCGAATCGCTGTTTCCAGATATAAAAGTATTTCTCCTCGAGAAGGATGTTAACTATCCAGAACTAACACACGATAAGTGGATTCAAAACTTTTATTTCATGGTAGGCGTTACGTCTCATCTAAATCAACTTAATCATAAACTACAAGGGAAAGGAAATACAATTTTTTCGATGTTAGAAGAAGTCGTTTCATTTGAAAACAAATTATCCCTCTTTGCTGAAGATTTTGCAAGGGAAACATTGTTTCACTTTCCGAGTCTGCTGAAGCATCACCAAGAAAATAATTCTTTCATTGACAAGCACTACTTCAAAACAACCATCTTAAATATGAGGGAAGCATTTCTCAGCAGGTTTCAGGAATTTAAAAACAGCAGAGCGACCTTAGCATTCGTCAAACATCATCTTAATGCTTCGAAAACAGATTTGAATTTTTCTCCGTTTGGCATTGACGTTGGTAACTTTGAAATACAATTGCTGGATTTAAAAAACAAGGAATTATGGAGCTCTAAATTTGAACGTCTTTGTGTTGATTTAGAAATACTGGAGAAGAAAAAAATGTTAGCTTAGTTCACAACACAAGTGGTCTACCTTGAAAGACCTAGAGAAGGAAGACATGATCATATTCAACGCTTGGAATAGTAAAACTCTCTTTTTCTGTACTATCCCTTTTTGGTTTTACATATTCATGCGAACAATCTTATTCAAGCATGAACTTTATCAAAAGTAAATTGAGAAGTCGTCTTATTGATGACAACCTGGAATCGTGCCTAAAATTAAGAACAACAACATACAAACCTGACTTACTCAAACTTTCGAAGGAGATGCAAGGGCATGGTTCGCATTAAGTACTTATTATGATTGTCATTGTCATGGTTTAATATATTATATTATTTTTAATCTGTTTTTTTTAATTTTTCTTTGTACAATATTTTACGTTACTTAAATCTTACAAAACTGATCAATCAGTTTGATTGTAAGAAATTTCTCATTTTTCCTGTTTATTTGTTTGTAATAAAATAATTATATCTCAACTTAATATTTTAATAGGTAATACATCATAATTACGTAATAGTGTAATACTTAATATTAATATATTTAACGTATTCTTATAATGCTTTTGATCATAATATTCATAATGTACGATAGTAATTATTTTATTTTTAACAATGGTTAACAGATCTAGGTGTTTGTCCATAATATTATTGGTTTTGGATATTATTTGTTTATAACAGATCTAGGTATTTGTTATAGTTCTAGATATTTGTTTTCATGTTCCACGGAGGTAGAATGACCTAACTTTTGTTTTGATTTTTGAATGAGATGCCTCATTATGGATTCCTTAATTTATATATTATTTTTTTATCAACGAATAAAATGTTTATTAAATATGATATCAAGTTTTATTCAGTGTAGGTACCCGTAATTTAATATAGTGCTGAAATTATAATAAATGTTTACTAAATCAAAAAAACAGAATTGGCTCTTATTTTTTTTTTAAATCGTTGTAATGTACATATTTGGCCCTTTGGCAAATAAGTTTGCCGACCGGGGGCCTATACGATACACTACAGTAAGGTTTACGTAATTAAATTCTAATTTATCAAACAAATTCATTAAAATGATATTTTTTATACTATAAATGCCTTGTGCAGGTGTGTGTTAATATATATTTTAAAAATTTAACCTCGTTTTGATGGAATATCGAGTACAAATTGTTAAATATTTTTGTACTGTTTACTTGATGTCAAATAATTTTCAGAAGTTTACAATTTTTTTTAGTATTGATGGCATAAAAAGTTGAGTGACTATTTTGTTACCAATTTTGTAAACAATATGAAACTGTTTTCTAAATATGGAATAATTTCCGTGTTATTGGTGTTTTGAGTAAAAACGTTTCGGTAAGTTTTTTTTTTTGAACATTTTTCGTGTTTGGCATCATTTTTTTATTATTTAGAAATATTATTGTTTCTTTTAAATACAAATTTATGAAAGAAAATTTTATCTTATTTCTAAAATGGTATTGGTCTTTACGTAAACTTCTAAAATAAGAAACCTTTAGTAAATTTAAAATAGATCGGAAACATTCGGAAATTTCATGAGAAATTCAATCGCAGTGAAGACTTTTTTCAATACATATTTGAAATACTGAAGGGTTAACCATTACGTCATCCGGTATATGTAGAAAACGTCGACATAGTAGCTTTTTGTTGTTTGTTTTTGGGGTGACTAACTTACCTGACATAGTAGTAGTAATCATAGAACCTTACGTTTTTGTATCCCTTAAAAATCCTCAGAAACAATTTTAGACTGTTTGTCTTGACCACAAATTTACATTTTTTGTATTATTCTTTGTTGAAAAGAAAAAAGATGCAAAGTCGCCCCTTAGTTACATTATATTATTCTAATAAGATAAAAGTGATTCCGATAACCATAAAAGGGATTACATAGAAGTTGGGCGGTAAAGACGATACGATTTAGTGTTTGAAAAGCAAGGAGAAATGTGATTGTACCTACCTATTAATTTCGTTACTTCTAATTTTGATATTTGTTTCTTTCTTTCTACGATATCAAAATAATAATATTTACAGATGCCTTCACTTATCTCGAAATAATTTTTTTCTTCTAAGCGTGTGCACTGTATATTGTAAAGATACAGTATACTTTTATTATATTAGTAACGATATCGTTCATATTTTGTAGTCACACTGTCTTTCTTGTTGGTGTAAATGAATCAATGTAGGTTAAAGAAATAAGTCTCTACTGTATGTTGCGAGCGTAGGATTTGCAGGCGGATCCGGCCAAATCCGCCTTACATAACAAACCTCGGTTGTGTTTTTTTGTTGAGTATCAACAAATACTTAACAGTCCGAAGATATAGAGATATCCGAGATAAACCGCTTACAAATTAATGCAAATCACGCCCCGTTCGTATGTATATAATATCTTTACACTGAAATGTGTTCAATTAATCAAGTCGGTCCGTGATGATTATTAGAATCGTAAACAATGCACCCATTCGCGGTTTTATTTACCATTGTTTGTATACTCTAATTCGTTCCTTGTAAGCTGTCTGGTTTCGTTAGAGGTCGCGAGTTCAATTCGTGAGCAAATAAAATATTATTTAGTATATTTTTTGTACCTCGTTCCAGAGGGTAAGATAGTTACTCTCAGTAACGTACTGGCGAGGGACTCCATTCACATTCGAATCATTTTTCAAATGGTGTTATGTACCTACCCCGCGGAACGCAGACAAGATTTCACCAAGTTAGTTGTATCCGAACCATATGACAATTAGTTAAGATTTAGATGTAAGTAGACATAAGAATAATTTAGAGTTTGTATTAAAAATTGACAAATTTAATTAAAACCCAGTCTCATAATTAATAAAATGTTTTACAATTAAATTCACCTCCCTAGTCCCCACCCAAGCGACCCGATTTGGTGAGAAGACAGAACATATTTCAGTTCTTGATTCGCTACAAATGTGTTCCAACGTGCTGGTTGACCAGCATAACGCTATAGTGGAATCACTCCAATAATATGTGTCTACTTCCATCATACCTAATGCTTGTTTGACATTTTTTATTAGTTTTGGTAGTAATACAGCGCTACATAGTTCCAGCTTGGGTAATGACACACATTTTAATGGCGCTACTCTGGATTTGAACGTTATTAAATCCATTGATATGATATAAATGCAGGCTCCATACGCCTTTTCAGAGGAATCACAAAATACATCTAATTTAATATTACTAGCATGCTTGGATACAATTTTCCTTTCAATCTTCAATACATTTATGTAAATTCTCCATGGCATTAGTATTTCAATAGGTAATAATTCATCCCAGGAAGCCTTGGATTGCCATAACTTTTGCATTATTTATTTTGCTACGATAATCACTGGTCCTAGTTCCTGGTATTCTCGCATAAATTGTGATTTTAATTCTGTATTTGACGACAATTTTTTTAAATATGATTTTTAGAATTTCACGGCCAAAAGTATTTTTGTTATTTGTTTTTGGGGTGTTATGCCGTGTTGCGCTAACTCTTATTAAATATTGTGTTTTTTAAATAACACATCTGCCCTGATGATGGACACTGCAATGCTGTCCGAAACGTTGGCTTAAGAAGGAGTTAGCGCCACACGGCATAACACCCCAAAAACAAATAACAAAAAAGACAATTTTTTTTCTAAGTTTTGGAATCTTTTCTCCGCTGTTGTCAATGAGTTTCTTAATTGATCGATACAAGAGCAGTGTGGTAAAGTTACTATGAATCTACCGTCTTCTTCTTTTGCATGAGTAGCTATGAAATTAGCCTCGCAAGCTTTCGCATCATGATTTTGAATTTTTATGGGTTGACTTCTTCTAGATTCCAAAAATTTTCAATTTGATTACTTAGTTTATTTATAGATAAGCTACAGAATTGTGATACTGCCCTTTGGTTGGGATATACGTTGGTTGGTCCTGACACGATCCATCCCAGTTGTGTTCGTGTGTGGGACCGGTATCCAATTTCATTCTATCGTTGGTCAGGATATCCCAGAAACCTTCTGCCCCCAACAAGATGTCGATTGTCGCTGCGATTTTGAAATTGGGGTCTGCCAATTCTAATCCTTGAGGCAGTTTAATCTGGTTTCTCGGTACTGATGTTTGCGGCTGACTTGTTGTTATTTCCTGCAATATTAGACAAGGTATGGCATTTTTATAGCTGGTTTTAGGGAATTTAAGTCTACTGATACATTTGTTCTTATGTGTGTTACATTATATTGTAAAGGCCCGATATTGGCTTATTTATGTGTTTAATTTTATTTTTTTTTTTTCAAAATCCTCTCATTAAATTAGATTGTGCTCCAGAGTCTATTAGAACTTTTGCCTTATATAAATTATTTTCACTACACACGATACCTACTATCGCTGTAGACAACAATACTAAATTTTCTGCCTTACCTACGGCAGAATGATTGTTAACTGACACTTCTTCTGCCTCAGTTTCTAAATTTGGGGATTCTACATCCCCCTTTATGAAGCAACGTATTGTGATCATTACTGTCACATCGTTTGCATTTAAATGTGATTATGCAATAATGTGCATCTTGCACAGGATTGAAAGATCATCTTGACCCGGCTTCAAACATTTAAAGCATGCTCTGTTCTTTTTCAAGGCTTCTATCTTTCCGATATTTTTAATTTTAGAAATTTTTTGTATTAAAGCTCGGATGATCATCACCGCAGAATGTGCATTTTCCCTTTTTTACAGATAATAACACAGTTGATTCCCTATTATTAACCCCTAAATGTGATTTAATTTGGCTGGGCGGTTTTTTGACCGTAGTTTGCATAAGTCCTAAAGTTTGGGCTTGTAAAGCTAAACATTTCAAGAATTCTTTCAGTGTGGGCAAGTTCCCAAAAAGGGCTTTGTTCCCAATGTTTTCTAGTAATCATGTCTAATTTTTTGGAAATTATGTTAATAATAAAAGCATCCCATTGATTTACTTGAACTCCTTAGTTGTGTAAGTTGACGTTAGTCCCATCTATCAATCGCCGCAATGTTACTGCATCTTCTTGCTTCATGTCTTTCAATTGGAATATGAATTGAATATGCTTGTGTACAGTTGCCCTTCAATTAAAATATCTCTAATGTTACATTTCCCACACTTCTTGATACCGTGAATCTGAGATTTTTTAATTTGGAATGATGTTAATCGCTTCTCCTTTTATGCAAGATTGCAAAAATAATAAAATTTCTATACATTGCTTATCAAATTAGTATTATGTACTAAAGTCTTAAAAGTTTCCACTAATTTAAAAAATTTAGTTTTTTTAAATTATTCAAAAGTTTCCACTAATTTCCAATTTTTCTGGTCTCCCTGGAATTCTTGTACCTTTAGGTTAGGTAATTTTATTTCAACCTCCGACGGTTCTACGGATTCCAATGCACCTTTGGCTGTTACCATTATCGAATAATATTGATTTTCAAATGACTCTCTCTGAGAAGCATTTTCGATTTTATTTAAATTGCACATTTTCTCAATTTCATCCTGAATAGCTTCAAATTAATCAATTAGAGATATAATTCAGTCATATCTCAGTTTTATTTCATGAGCTGAAAGCGTATTTAACGTATCATTGAGTCTTGTTAACTTTCCCCTTAACACTCCGCGTTTGTTTATTAAACCTTTCAATTTTTCCATTGTATTAATTGCGACGATAAATTCTGATAATTGAACAATAACTGCAATAATTCGCTAAAACAAGAAATATATTCGCGTATTAATTCCCCAAATTGATAGAAATTATGACAAAATTCCTACAATGCTTCTATTTTCGTTATAATCTGCTCATAAATCACGTAACTAATATTGTTATTGCAAAATGTCATAAAAAACTTAGATTATGATTTCAAATTTTTATGGTATTGAAAACAGTGTATTTTAAAACTTGTTACAAAGTATTTCTATTGAATAAAATAATAAAAATCGCAGTGTGGGATTTTTGGATGTGATGGGAGTTGGATTTGGAAGGATTGGCACTTATCTGTTTCTGATGCGATGACGTGGTTTTCAGGTTTCAAATTTTAGCATGATCTCCCCACAGATTTTTTCTATATTTTTGACCGCTTGGTTTTTGTTTAAATTCCTGTGATTTCGCTTGGATCACAATCTCCGGTTAGCAAGGACCATGTAATATGAAGGGTCTTTATAAATTAAACACTGTTATTTGAGAGACAATCTGAATCACTTTATGTACAAGACACAATATTACACTATTCACACAATAAAATTATCAAAAAAGCATGGATCACAACCTGGCCTACTAAAATATATAAGAAAAAGAGACAAGATCCATCAGCAAGTAAAAAACTGTCCATACGACCTTTCCCTAAAACTATTTTGCCGAAATTATAGAAACATCTGCTCCAATCTTACTAAATCGGTCAAATAAAATTACTACAGATCTAAAATACATCAATCCAATAATAATCCAAAACTTATCTGGCAAATAATTAAAGGACTCACCTACACAAATCAAAACAAACCAAACCTATTGGAAGAAATCAAAACAGAGAACGGTACACTCTCGCTCAACAAAAACGCACATAAACTAATTAACTATACAAACAACTTTTTTGCAAACATAGGCTCGAACTTAGCGAATAAAATAACCAAACCCCAACACTATAATCCAAAAATAAACAAACACCCAAATCAACAAAGGTTTAAATTTGCCTAAAAACACATCACTAAACAAGAATTAACACTAATATTTTCTAAATTCAAACCAACATCTTCATCTGGTAGTGATGAAATCACAATGAAAACATTAAAATTCATACAAGATGAAATTACAAAACCGATACTCTTTCTAATAAACAAATCAATTACGGAAAGCAGATTTCCATCCCAACTCAAAATAAGGACTATTACACCAATCTTTAAATCAGGAAATCGTACAGATATCATTAACTATAGACTAGGGTGTATCGATTTTGAACTTTTTTTTTGTTTTCAAATTCCAAGTTGAGAAAAAGTTGCTACTAGGTACCACAACTTACCACAAAAAGTTTTGGATTTTTAAAAAAATATTTAGGTCTCCCGCACAAGGCCTAAAGTTTTAATTTTTTTCAAAAAATATCAAATTTTTAAAAAAAACAAAATCGTAACTTTTGTGTTTATTCCAAGTTAAAAAACAGTAATATTAGGGCATAAAAATAAGTAAGAAACGATTTTTTTTTATAAAAAAAGGATTTTAGGTCTCCCGCACAAGCCCTAAAGTTTGTTAATTTTGATGAAATTTTGTAATTTTGTGTACATATATGAACCATGTTTTTTTTTTAAGTTTAAACCACCGGAATTAATTTTAATTTTCTTACAGAAGGCATAAAATGAGTTCAGAACACAAAAGTTACGATTTTATTTTTTTAAATTTAATTTTTTTTTTAATATTTTTAAGAAAAAAATAAAACTTTAAGCCTTGTGCGGGAGACCTAAATATTTTTTTAAAAATCCAAAACTTTTTGTGGTAAGTTGTGGTACCTAGTAGCAACTTTTTCTCAACTTGGAATTTGAAAACAAAAAAAAAAGTTAAAAATCGATACACCCTACTATAGACCAATCACAATTCTGAACACATTATCTAAAATCTTAGAAATAACAGTTAAAACTCCTTACCTAGATTCAAATTCACCAAAACAATTTGGTTTCAGAAAAAATCTAGGAACATCCAACGCAATAGCCTTAGTAATTGAATATATTAAAAATTCTCTAGATTCACATAAAAAATGCATTAGAGTATTTCTCGACCTTTCTAAAGCCTTCGACACAATAAATCACTCACATCTTTTTGAACTAGAGAACATAGGGATCACTGATAATGAACTGATATTCTTTAAAAACTACATGGGAAATAGAAAGCAAACTGTGAAACTTAACAACATAACCAGTGAGTGTATTGATGTCGAATTCGGGGTGCCTCAAGGAAGTATTCTGGGTCCGATTCTGTTCCTAATCTGATAATATTATTGTCCCAGCGTCTGGACGGTGTGGGCCCTCTGATTGGTCAAATTAAAATTGTCTGTTTCGGGTAACTTGAATATTAAGACACGATTCCATACTAAAATAGGATCGCCCCATAATAATACGAGATTTCTTCAAAAGCATCGTTTCTGCTCATATAATTTTTGGATAATATCGAAGAAAATATGTTTTAGAAAGTTCATAATCCATTGGATTAATTACATTACAATGAAAATTCTCCACAGTTACGTGATTATGTTTGACGTTTATAAAAATTCACGCGTTTCTTCAAGATGGCCGACAGAGCGCACCTCTGGCGGTTTAAAAACGAACCAAATGCCTGGCGCGAATATTTAAATATGCAGCTCACAATACTTGACTACTTACCATTAACAAGCGTTTTATAAGAAGATTTCTTCTGGAAGCTTATCACTTTGTAATGGCATTTATCATTATCATTTATATATATTTTTTCTAATTAATTATATCTGATTTTATATTGGCATGTTTTCTAATTTCTAAAATTTCAAAATTATTTATTTGCGATGCTTTATATCCTGAGTGAAGTATTTTAAGACCTGAATTTTTATCGAAAGTATGATCATTATTTAAAAGATTATTTGCAAACTCAGATTCACTATTTCCATTTATAGCCCTGCTATATTCTTTAGTTCTGACTTCAAAGTTTCTATTGGTTCTACCTTTGTAAAAGAAATTACAATCATCTCAATTGAGTTTTTAAACTCCTGATTTTTTTGTTTGAATTTTGCTATCTTTATTATTAAGAATATATTTCTTCATTGTTATTAGTGTAAAACGCCAGTTGAATGGTACCAGGATTGTTTATATATATAATTTTAGAAGTATCGTTATCCACAAACAGAATTCTACGCCATTGTTTATTTCTTTAGAAAGACCGTTTGAAGAGAATGCGTTTAATTTTTTTTATTTAGTATTTCAACTACCAATTTATTAGAATAACCGTTATTAAATGCTATTTGTCTTATGAATATATTGTTTTATGGTTATATGCTATTTGTTTTTTTCAGGTCTTAAAATACTTCACTATAAATAATTTTGAAATTTTAGAAATGAGGAAACATATTAATATAAAAGCAGATATAATTAACAAGATTTTTTTTATAAACTTTCTTTTAAATATTTTCCCACTCAACTGGTCTTTCCCGTCTAATGATATTGTAATTCCTAATTATTATAAACCCAGCCTACTCTTACCCCTCCCCCCTCCTTCCACTTCTTCTTTCCCAATTGCAATCTATATTTAATTTTTGACTTCGGTGTATACACAATAAAATGTAAACATTATATTTATTTATTTATTGGACAATTTGCATAGCGCCGCTTTGGTGAGATATCACCTCAGGGGCGCTATATTTTAATAATCTACCTTTATATATAGATTTTTACTCTCCTGGTGAAGGTGTATATATAATCTAGCTTTAAACTTTATTAGATACAGTAACAGTTGTAGGTAAAGAATTACCACCAGTTGGAGTAAAATTAACACCTTTTAATTAAACCGACTGCTAATGTAATCGCACAATTTCCCTCCTTTTATTCATAAACACGGGTACAATTAATCAATATGTAATAATCTATTATTTAAGTCAACTTTGTTAAAACTATCTTTAATTGTGACAAACTAAACGATATTGATTCAACTTATAGACATTGACGGTTGTAACACATATTTAAGCACTGCAAGTCTCCTATGAGCTAATTATATTAGGTACAATAACAGTTAATATCAGTTGTAGACATGTAGTCAATAATAGTGTTTCATTTGAAATAATCCATCACAAATACGTAAAATTTCATTTATTCAAACAACTGTCATTCTTATTATGCGTAAATTTAGAATGTTATTATTAATTAACTCCTTCCTGTTCCGTGTTTTAACAATATATATACTCACCCTCTCTCTGTGAATGTTCTAATATCTATCTATTAAATGTAACTGTTGTTAATATCACTTAAAATGGGCGAAGCCCAAGTAAGAGCCGCCCGCAGGGCCTAGCAGAAAAAAACCCGCGGAGCGGGTTTTTAACTGCTAGTTTACATTAATGACCTATGCCACATAGAATGTGACGGAGAAATCATCAGTTTTGCGGATGATACTGTTCTCCTTATAAATGGGAAAAATTGGACAGAAACATTTAAGAAAGCTGAAGACACACTAAACAGGATTAAAAAATGGCTAGACTACCATTCACTTACACTAAATGCTAATAAAACCAAATTCATCACTTTCAAAATAAAAAATTCAAAAAACTCTGAAGAAAACCTTAACATGAAAATTCATAGCCCGCATCACTTAAATTAGCATTCTAATTGTCCCTCATTAGAAAACGTTGACAATATAACGTATCTTGGTCTAAAAATTGATGGAAATTTAAAATGGACCAATCACATTAGCTATTTAGATAATAAAATTAAAAAACTAAGTTATTTTTTCAAAACTATCAGGAATGTGCTCATTAAAAAAGACTTAATTAAAATTTACATGGCTCTCTGCCAATCACTGTTAGAATACGGTATTATTGGATGGGGCAGTGCAAATAAAAATATACTAAATCCACTAATTAAAACTCAAAAAGCTATAGTGAAAATTATACTGAAAGTTCCTGTAAGAACTAGCACTGACGAAATCTTCACCAATCTTAACATCATGTCAATTAAACAACTATATTCTAAGACTATACTCATTTACATTCATAAGTACAAAACCCAAGGAATAACAACAAACACAATGCTTAAGCCAATTCACTTACCCCAAGACCGACCTGTATCCGTTAACATAATCTACACTACGAGAGCGAGTCACTACGTCTCCTATTACTGAACACTGTATTTTTTTTTCTTAATGACGAAGCGACGGAACGTCCCCCGGGCTCCATCCATCGGCTGACGTGACCCCGTGAAGCGTGGATCGGGCCTCCGAAAGGGCAGAAATCTATCTCCCGGCCGCATCTACGAACTCCAACTAATAATCCGTATGTATCCGGGTTCTGAGGATGCTGCAACCTATGCTAGTGGCTTTCTTTCGGCCGTCGGCCACGTGCGGTTGGTATTCCCAAACATCAAAACGTCCCAAATAACGAGGTTCCCGCTTGTCGGTTTTGCGTAGCCCGAATTTAGAATTGAATATAATTTAATCTTACGCCGGATGGAACATTTATTTACGGATTACCGCTGTCGGCTGATTACCGGGTTACGATTGTCGCGTGGTTCGCCCGTACACAATTTCTTCCAAAGAAATCTCCATTACCCACATCGGGAATGGTTGTTTTACAGGTTGCGGAAACGAATCCCGTCGTGCCCGAAGCAAACTCGCACTTTAATGTACAAAAAAGGAATGGAATCCATCCATACAAATAATTACTCCAAAATAGAAATTACCGCGACTGTCAGCTGTCCAGTCTACGATCCCACCCGTTGACTGCTCAGCTAAGAAGTGTTTCCTAATTTCCGCCGGACCCAGATGTCGCTCTCCGCCCGCCGCATGAAAAAATTACAAACTACCATAGACAATCTTCCGGTTCCTAACTAGATTAGGGAAACGAGAGAGATAGATGTGATGATGCAGAACAAATTAATTAATAAAATATAACAACAAAAGGAATCTAGCCCTGCATCATAACATGCTGTTGTATTAAAATGTAATAAAGAGTGATGATTTTGATTAAAATATTTGCATCGGTTTTCCGATTAACATTTATTAGCAAAGTGCATTTTACAAAGGCAATTTCTGCATAGATTTTGTTTTTGAGCAATTTCAAATCTATTCTTTTTTTAATTTTTTTATTTATTCTTTAATATATTTGTTTTACAATGTTATAGTATATTGTCCTCGACGCTAGGAGTTCACCTGTGTTGTGGAGGACTTTTTCAATTGTAAAGTTATATAATTCTAAAACAATACAGTGGAGTTGGTTACACAGAGAAACATTAAAAATTAAAATATAAAATCGATTTTTCCATAGTTATAACAATAGTTTTCCTATAGTTATTCCAAAAAAAAGTGAAATATAAAAAATTAAATATTAAAAGGATTGTTGCCAGTTCCATATGTGTTTTTTGTATTCTGTAAGATTAGATGTTTTATATTGTGTTGGAAGTGAATTGTAAAGTTATATAGCCTGGAATCTGTAGTGTTTTTGTCCAAAGGATGTGTTGGTTTTTGGTATTAGTAGTTGGTGTGCATGTCTTGTACTGGTATTGCGAGAGGTTTGTGAAGTTTTAAATGTGTTTAGGTTCTTGTAAAGGAAAGTAAGTATTTGTTTAGAATATAATTTTTGAATCTTCAACACTGGGAATTTATTAAATATGGTTGAAGTGGGTGTTAGTATTGGTACTTTAAGTATTACTTTTATTAAGGTTTTCTGAGCTTTATACAGTGTGTCTATGTATTTTTTACTGGCATAGCCCCAGGCAATAATGCCGTATTCCATTATAAATTGTGCTATTGCGAGGTATACATATTCTTAATATCAAATATGTTTAGTATATTTCTCACGTTTTTGAAAAAGTAAATAAAAAGTAAAAACTTGTTTTATCTTTACTATACTACTTTCTTAGGAGATGCTTTTAAAAATGTTGGGCATTTTTAAATTGATGTATGATCTAATAGGTTACATACAGCGCTCTCGTATTGTTTTATTTTTCTGTCTGTTACACTAACAAACGCTTGGCTATATTGCTTCAGTGAGTTTTTCTCTATGTGCTGTTGCGATTTACATTCCGGTAATGCAGATGTCCGTTGTAATATTTTTGCGTGTTCACGCAAAAAAGTCACGAACTCTTCATATGAAGGTGTCTCAGATCTCCTTACTGACGATTCGAATGCCATAGCCGTTTCCTTATCTAATTTTTGAGTTCCTATGTAAAGGAAGAAATATTGTAATAAATTGGCAATTTTCAATTGTTGTAACGCCGAAATTGACGAATGAAACTGATCTATAAACGCTTCTAAATTAGATGCTGTTGGAATAGTTATTTGTTTAATGTTTAAAATTTGATCAAAATAATACGCTGCGTGTGCTCGATTATCTTCATATTTTTCTATTAAAGCTTTCCAAATAATATCATAATTATCCGCTGTTGTTGGAATCCCAACACAATTATGTAATACTTTTTCAGACAATGATCCGACCAAATATTGTACTTTTTCTGCATTAGAGAGATCTGTGTTTTCGTGAATAATATTTTTAAATGTTTCATAATAAATTTTCCAGTTCATTAAATTCCCATTAAAGCCGGGTAGCGTTAATTTTGGTAACTTTAGATTATGTTTTGGTTGGGTGACGACTGATTCATATTTTCATTATTCATTTGCCGGGCGGTTAGTTGAATAATGGCGTAAAGTTCGTCAAATGATTGATCCATTTGAAAATTGGGAATATATTCCGGATTTATGGTAAGGTTTAGCATGTTTATTTTAGTAACCATTTCCAAAAATTCCTTCCTAATCTCTGGTAACAATGTGGCATTTGCGCAAAAAGTATTTTTTGACGACTCTGAGCTCTTGAAAATAATGAATTTTGACGAGCTTCAAATAACTTAATTTCTATATTAATTTCTACATTTGACGTTTCGTTAGTCATTTTTACGATAAATAATATAATAACAATAAATCGTTTAATTAAAATAAATAATGCGAGATCTTACTGTATAAAACCATCTACCTTACCCACATAAATAATTCGACACGTATTTAACAATGAAACACAATATCTTGGATAAATGCGTAAATACGTATTACAATGACACGATGCGCTGGTTCATATCTCTACGTATGTGGCTCTCATATGTATGTGGCTCAAATTGACCAAATGATTAAGCGGTGGACCTTTTATAACATAATCAATTATTCTTTGGCAATGAGTTTTATAAAGGTATAAGGGTACTTACGGAGGTGGAGGAACATTCACTTGTTGGGATGCACTCGGATTGCACTGTAGTTGTGGTATTTGCAAAACCTTATTTTTGCGATGCGTTTAGATGATTTTATTGCTATACGATGCGTTTTGGGTAATAATGTTCACCTCGCGTCACGGCTGTTGGTTTTTGACTGACTCCCGGACAAAGAGGAGAGGTGTGAAGGAGAGGAAAACGGGCTTCAGGAACAAAATTCATTGCCATAAACAATTCTCTATGAAACGACAATTAGCCATTATTTGGGGTAAACAATACCCTATTTCCCATGTTAAATAATGATTTATCACATTATCAATTGATTCAATGTCATTTATGAACCTTCGCTATGTTTTTCCAAGATTTACTATTTGTTAAGATATTTATTAGTATCTTACCATGCTAAACAATATTTGCATGTGTTTTACAACATTTTTTGGTAAGATATGGAGAAACATCGTAAAAAATACGGTAAAAAATGATAAAATGTAGTAAACCTTGGTAAAATATGGTTAAAGATGACAAAAACACGGCAAAAAATTAGGAACAGGTTAACCATTAGAACTTTTTTGAAAATTAAATAAAGAAAACTTAGAAAAATGGTAGAAAAAGAGTTTATACGCTCAAACATGACAAAACACGAGAAATATTGTGAAACATTGTCAAATATGGTTAAAAATGACAAAGCATGGAACAAAAATGAGGAATTTGTTAATAAACGGTAAACTGTCTAAAAGACTGCCAAACATAGTATACATGGTAAAATGTGTTAAAACCTAGAATACTCACAATACAAGTTAAAACAAGAAAAGCATGTGAAAAAATGGTAAAATCGTTGAAACCTAGATAAAACATTGTTAAATACATTTAATAATGGTAAGATTAGCAAAAAAATGACGAAATTTAGTAGAAAAAGTTGAAAAATGTTAAAATTTGTAAAACTTGGTGATATTTTCTAAAGCATAGTTAAATTAACATATTCAAAGCGACGAAAATAAGTTTTCATGCAAGAGAAACGCAATATCGGCGTAATGTTCACAATAATGAAAGTTCGAGAACAGACTATGATTGCCAAACATTTTCTTCCCACCACGAAGTTGACTATGCCTTGCAATGTGTTTTATAATGTTAGGAGTAGGCGGAAGGTAGCTCCACGGTTAGGTAGCGTGGGTGCAATCGGGAAATAGCTTGACGATTGATTCACGATGTTGAGAGATATACGCTACATACATTTACATATTATGTAACCATGTGTCCCCGAAAGGGAAGGAGAGAGGGTTTACGGCTGTAGGTATGACAAAAGTCGATAAACTTACATCTGCAGGCGTCTTGGGTGGAAATTCACTAGACTAATATTTTTTCAAACAAATATTCTCTTTCCCCGTAGGAATATGCAGTGAGGATGTACGGCCGAATAACAAAATACGACATATTTGTGCAGTCTGTTTAGCAAAGTAGGTTATGTTTAAGCACTGCCATTGACATAATCAAGGCGAAAATATTATATTTTGCTTTTAAAAATATTTCTAAGAATTAAAAACATCGCTCTTTGTGTCGAGTATTATGTTTTACCATACTTCCTACATCTTTTAATGATTTTCACCGAATTATCAAATTTTCAAGCTTTTATCAATGTTAGAATTGTATCACCATCTACCACCATAAATTTAACTACGTCTTAAATCATATTTTATGATGTTTTACCTCGTTTTATCACATTTACTCTCGTTTTGCCACGTTTATCACGTGTTGTGACGTTTTTTAGTATCTCGCCACGTTTCATCAGATTGAACCATGTTTTTATGATTTTTACCTCGTTTTATCACATTTACTCTCGTTTTGCCACGTTTATCACGTGTTGTGACGTTTTTTAGTATCTCGCCACGTTTCATCAGATTGAACCATGTTTTTATGATTTTTACCTCGTTTTATCACATTTACTCTCGTTTTGCCACGTTTATCACGTGTTGTGACGTTTTTTAGTATCTCGCCACGTTTCATCAGATTGAACCATGTTTTTATGATTTTTACCTCGTTTTATCACATTTACTCTCGTTTTGCCACGTTTATCACGTGTTGTGACGTTTTTTAGTATCTCGCCACGTTTCATCAGATTGAACCATGTTTTTATGATTTTTACCTCGTTTTATCACATTTACTCTCGTTTTGCCACGTTTATCACGTGTTGTGACGTTTTTTAGTATCTCGCCACGTTTCATCAGATTGAACCATGTTTTTATGATTTTTACCTCGTTTTATCACATTTACTCTCGTTTTGCCACGTTTATCACGTGTTGTGACGTTTTTTAGTATCTCGCCACGTTTCATCAGATTGAACCATGTTTTTATGATTTTTACCTCGTTTTATCACATTTACTCTCGTTTTGCCACGTTTATCACGTGTTGTGACGTTTTTTAGTATCTCGCCACGTTTCATCAGATTGAACCATGTTTTTATGATGTTTTACCTCGTTTTATCACATTTACTCTCGTTTTGCCACGTTTATCACGTGTTGTGACGTTTTTTAGTATCTCGCCACGTTTCATCAGATTGAACCATGTTTTTATGATTTTTACCTCGTTTTATCACATTTACTCTCGTTTTGCCACGTTTATCACGTGTTGTGACGTTTTTTAGTATCTCGCCACGTTTCATCAGATTGAACCATGTTTTTATGATTTTTACCTCGTTTTATCACATTTACTCTCGTTTTGCCACGTTTATCACGTGTTGTGACGTTTTTTAGTATCTCGCCACGTTTCATCAGATTGAACCATGTTTTTATGATTTTTACCTCGTTTTATCACATTTACTCTCGTTTTGCCACGTTTATCACGTGTTGTGACGTTTTTTAGTATCTCGCCACGTTTCATCAGATTGAACCATGTTTTTATGATGTTTTACCTCGTTTTATCACATTTACTCTCGTTTTGCCACGTTTATCACGTGTTGTGACGTTTTTTAGTATCTCGCCACGTTTCATCAGATTGAACCATGTTTTTATGATTTTTACCTCGTTTTATCACATTTACTCTCGTTTTGCCACGTTTATCACGTGTTGTGACGTTTTTTAGTATCTCGCCACGTTTCATCAGATTGAACCATGTTTTTATGATTTTTACCTCGTTTTATCACATTTACTCTCGTTTTGCCACGTTTATCACGTGTTGTGACGTTTTTTAGTATCTCGCCACGTTTCATCAGATTGAACCATGTTTTTATGATGTTTTACCTCGTTTTATCACATTTACTCTCGTTTTGCCACGTTTATCACGTGTTGTGACGTTTTTTAGTATCTCGCCACGTTTCATCAGATTGAACCATGTTTTTATGATTTTTACCTCGTTTTATCACATTTACTCTCGTTTTGCCACGTTTATCACGTGTTGTGACGTTTTTTAGTATCTCGCCACGTTTCATCAGATTGAACCATGTTTTTATGATTTTTACCTCGTTTTATCACATTTACTCTCGTTTTGCCACGTTTATCACGTGTTGTGACGTTTTTAGTATCTCGCCACGTTTCATCAGATTGAACCATGTTTTTATGATTTTTACCTCGTTTTATCACATTTACTCTCGTTTTGCCACGTTTATCACGTGTTGTGACGTTTTTTAGTATCTCGCCACGTTTCATCAGATTGAACCATGTTTTTATGATTTTTACCTCGTTTTATCACATTTACTCTCGTTTTGCCACGTTTATCACGTGTTGTGACGTTTTTTAGTATCTCGCCACGTTTCATCAGATTGAACCAGGTTTTTATGATTTTTACCTCGTTTTATCACATTTACTCTCGTTTTGCCACGTTTATCACGTGTTGTGACGTTTTTTAGTATCTCGCCACGTTTCATCAGATTGAACCATGTTTTTATGATTTTTACCTCGTTTTATCACATTTACTCTCGTTTTGCCACGTTTATCACGTGTTGTGACGTTTTTTAGTATCTCGCCACGTTTCATCAGATTGAACCATGTTTTTATGATTTTTACCTCGTTTTATCACATTTACTCTCGTTTTGCCACGTTTATCACGTGTTGTGACGTTTTTAGTATCTCGCCACGTTTCATCAGATTGAACCATGTTTTTATGATTTTTACCTCGTTTTATCACATTTACTCTCGTTTTGCCACGTTTATCACGTGTTGTGACGTTTTTTAGTATCTCGCCACGTTTCATCAGATTGAACCATGTTTTTATGATTTTTACCTCGTTTTATCACATTTACTCTCGTTTTGCCACGTTTATCACGTGTTGTGACGTTTTTTAGTATCTCGCCACGTTTCATCAGATTGAACCATGTTTTTATGATTTTTACCTCGTTTTATCACATTTACTCTCGTTTTGCCACGTTTATCACGTGTTGTGACGTTTTTTAGTATCTCGCCACGTTTCATCAGATTGAACCATGTTTTTATGATTTTTACCTCGTTTTATCACATTTACTCTCGTTTTGCCACGTTTATCACGTGTTGTGACGTTTTTTAGTATCTCGCCACGTTTCATCAGATTGAACCATGTTTTTATGATTTTTACCTCGTTTTATCACATTTACTCTCGTTTTGCCACGTTTATCACGTGTTGTGACGTTTTTTAGTATCTCGCCACGTTTCATCAGATTGAACCATGTTTTTATGATTTTTACCTCGTTTTATCACATTTACTCTCGTTTTGCCACGTTTATCACGTGTTGTGACGTTTTTTAGTATCTCGCCACGTTTCATCAGATTGAACCATGTTTTTATGATTTTTACCTCGTTTTATCACATTTACTCTCGTTTTGCCACGTTTATCACGTGTTGTGACGTTTTTTAGTATCTCGCCACGTTTCATCAGATTGAACCATGTTTTTATGATTTTTACCTCGTTTTATCACATTTACTCTCGTTTTGCCACGTTTATCACGTGTTGTGACGTTTTTTAGTATCTCGCCACGTTTCATCAGATTGAACCATGTTTTTATGATTTTTACCTCGTTTTATCACATTTACTCTCGTTTTGCCACGTTTATCACGTGTTGTGACGTTTTTTAGTATCTCGCCACGTTTCATCAGATTGAACCATGTTTTTATGATTTTTACCTCGTTTTATCACATTTACTCTCGTTTTGCCACGTTTATCACGTGTTGTGACGTTTTTTAGTATCTCGCCACGTTTCATCAGATTGAACCATGTTTTTATGATTTTTACCTCGTTTTATCACATTTACTCTCGTTTTGCCACGTTTATCACGTGTTGTGACGTTTTTTAGTATCTCGCCACGTTTCATCAGATTGAACCATGTTTTTATGATTTTTACCTCGTTTTATCACATTTACTCTCGTTTTGCCACGTTTATCACGTGTTGTGACGTTTTTTAGTATCTCGCCACGTTTCATCAGATTGAACCATGTTTTTATGATTTTTACCTCGTTTTATCACATTTACTCTCGTTTTGCCACGTTTATCACGTGTTGTGACGTTTTTTAGTATCTCGCCACGTTTCATCAGATTGAACCATGTTTTTATGATTTTTACCTCGTTTTATCACATTTACTCTCGTTTTGCCACGTTTATCACGTGTTGTGACGTTTTTTAGTATCTCGCCACGTTTCATCAGATTGAACCATGTTTTTATGATTTTTACCTCGTTTTATCACATTTACTCTCGTTTTGCCACGTTTATCACGTGTTGTGACGTTTTTTAGTATCTCGCCACGTTTCATCAGATTGAACCATGTTTTTATGATTTTTACCTCGTTTTATCACATTTACTCTCGTTTTGCCACGTTTATCACGTGTTGTGACGTTTTTTAGTATCTCGCCACGTTTCATCAGATTGAACCATGTTTTTATGATTTTTACCTCGTTTTATCACATTTACTCTCGTTTTGCCACGTTTATCACGTGTTGTGACGTTTTTTAGTATCTCGCCACGTTTCATCAGATTGAACCATGTTTTTATGATTTTTACCTCGTTTTATCACATTTACTCTCGTTTTGCCACGTTTATCACGTGTTGTGACGTTTTTTAGTATCTCGCCACGTTTCATCAGATTGAACCATGTTTTTATGATTTTTACCTCGTTTTATCACATTTACTCTCGTTTTGCCACGTTTATCACGTGTTGTGACGTTTTTTAGTATCTCGCCACGTTTCATCAGATTGAACCATGTTTTTATGATTTTTACCTCGTTTTATCACATTTACTCTCGTTTTGCCACGTTTATCACGTGTTGTGACGTTTTTTAGTATCTCGCCACGTTTCATCAGATTGAACCATGTTTTTATGATTTTTACCTCGTTTTATCACATTTACTCTCGTTTTGCCACGTTTATCACGTGTTGTGACGTTTTTTAGTATCTCGCCACGTTTCATCAGATTGAACCATGTTTTTATGATTTTTACCTCGTTTTATCACATTTACTCTCGTTTTGCCACGTTTATCACGTGTTGTGACGTTTTTTAGTATCTCGCCACGTTTCATCAGATTGAACCATGTTTTTATGATTTTTACCTCGTTTTATCACATTTACTCTCGTTTTGCCACGTTTATCACGTGTTGTGACGTTTTTTAGTATCTCGCCACGTTTCATCAGATTGAACCATGTTTTTATGATTTTTACCTCGTTTTATCACATTTACTCTCGTTTTGCCACGTTTATCACGTGTTGTGACGTTTTTAGTATCTCGCCACGTTTCATCAGATTGAACCATGTTTTTATGATTTTTACCTCGTTTTATCACATTTACTCTCGTTTTGCCACGTTTATCACGTGTTGTGACGTTTTTTAGTATCTCGCCACGTTTCATCAGATTGAACCATGTTTTTATGATTTTTACCTCGTTTTATCACATTTACTCTCGTTTTGCCACGTTTATCACGTGTTGTGACGTTTTTTAGTATCTCGCCACGTTTCATCAGATTGAACCATGTTTTTATGATTTTTACCTCGTTTTATCACATTTACTCTCGTTTTGCCACGTTTATCACGTGTTGTGACGTTTTTTAGTATCTCGCCACGTTTCATCAGATTGAACCATGTTTTTATGATTTTTACCTCGTTTTATCACATTTACTCTCGTTTTGCCACGTTTATCACGTGTTGTGACGTTTTTTAGTATCTCGCCACGTTTCATCAGATTGAACCATGTTTTTATGATTTTTACCTCGTTTTATCACATTTACTCTCGTTTTGCCACGTTTATCACGTGTTGTGACGTTTTTTAGTATCTCGCCACGTTTCATCAGATTGAACCATGTTTTTATGATTTTTACCTCGTTTTATCACATTTACTCTCGTTTTGCCACGTTTATCACGTGTTGTGACGTTTTTTAGTATCTCGCCACGTTTCATCAGATTGAACCATGTTTTTATGATTTTTACCTCGTTTTATCACATTTACTCTCGTTTTGCCACGTTTATCACGTGTTGTGACGTTTTTTAGTATCTCGCCACGTTTCATCAGATTGAACCATGTTTTTATGATTTTTACCTCGTTTTATCACATTTACTCTCGTTTTGCCACGTTTATCACGTGTTGTGACGTTTTTTAGTATCTCGCCACGTTTCATCAGATTGAACCATGTTTTTATGATGTTTTACCTCGTTTTATCACATTTACTCTCGTTTTGCCACGTTTATCACGTGTTGTGACGTTTTTTAGTATCTCGCCACGTTTCATCAGATTGAACCATGTTTTTATGATTTTTACCTCGTTTTATCACATTTACTCTCGTTTTGCCACGTTTATCACGTGTTGTGACGTTTTTTAGTATCTCGCCACGTTTCATCAGATTGAACCATGTTTTTATGATTTTTACCTCGTTTTATCACATTTACTCTCGTTTTGCCACGTTTATCACGTGTTGTGACGTTTTTTAGTATCTCGCCACGTTTCATCAGATTGAACCATGTTTTTATGATTTTTACCTCGTTTTATCACATTTACTCTCGTTTTGCCACGTTTATCACGTGTTGTGACGTTTTTTAGTATCTCGCCACGTTTCATCAGATTGAACCATGTTTTTATGATGTTTTACCTCGTTTTATCACATTTACTCTCGTTTTGCCACGTTTATCACGTGTTGTGACGTTTTTTAGTATCTCGCCACGTTTCATCAGATTGAACCATGTTTTTATGATTTTTACCTCGTTTTATCACATTTACTCTCGTTTTGCCACGTTTATCACGTGTTGTGACGTTTTTTAGTATCTCGCCACGTTTCATCAGATTGAACCATGTTTTTATGATTTTTACCTCGTTTTATCACATTTACTCTCGTTTTGCCACGTTTATCACGTGTTGTGACGTTTTTTAGTATCTCGCCACGTTTCATCAGATTGAACCATGTTTTTATGATTTTTACCTCGTTTTATCACATTTACTCTCGTTTTGCCACGTTTATCACGTGTTGTGACGTTTTTTAGTATCTCGCCAGTTTCATCAGATTGAACCATGTTTTTATGATTTTTACCTCGTTTTATCACATTTACTCTCGTTTTGCCACGTTTATCACGTGTTGTGACGTTTTTTAGTATCTCGCCACGTTTCATCAGATTGAACCATGTTTTATGATTTTTACCTCGTTTTATCACATTTACTCTCGTTTTGCCACGTTTATCACGTGTTGTGACGTTTTTTAGTATCTCGCCACGTTTCATCAGATTGAACCATGTTTTTATGATGTTTTACCTCGTTTTATCACATTTACTCTCGTTTTGCCACGTTTATCACGTGTTGTGACGTTTTTTAGTATCTCGCCACGTTTCATCAGATTGAACCATGTTTTTATGATTTTTACCTCGTTTTATCACATTTATTCTCGTTTTGCCACGTTTATCACGTGTTGTGACGTTTTTTAGTATCTCGCCACGTTTCATCAGATTGAACCATGTTTTTATGATTTTTACCTCGTTTTATCACATTTACTCTCGTTTTGCCACGTTTATCACGTGTTGTGACGTTTTTTAGTATCTCGCCACGTTTCATCAGATTGAACCATGTTTTTATGATTTTTACCTCGTTTTATCACATTTACTCTCGTTTTGCCACGTTTATCACGTGTTGTGACGTTTTTTAGTATCTCGCCACGTTTCATCAGATTGAACCATGTTTTTATGATTTTTACCTCGTTTTATCACATTTACTCTCGTTTTGCCACGTTTATCACGTGTTGTGACGTTTTTTAGTATCTCGCCACGTTTCATCAGATTGAACCATGTTTTTATGATTTTTACCTCGTTTTATCACATTTACTCTCGTTTTGCCACGTTTATCACGTGTTGTGACGTTTTTTAGTATCTCGCCACGTTTCATCAGATTGAACCATGTTTTTATGATTTTTACCTCGTTTTATCACATTTACTCTCGTTTTGCCACGTTTATCACGTGTTGTGACGTTTTTTAGTATCTCGCCACGTTTCATCAGATTGAACCATGTTTTTATGATTTTTACCTCGTTTTATCACATTTACTCTCGTTTTGCCACGTTTATCACGTGTTGTGACGTTTTTTAGTATCTCGCCACGTTTCATCAGATTGAACCATGTTTTTATGATTTTTACCTCGTTTTATCACATTTACTCTCGTTTTGCCACGTTTATCACGTGTTGTGACGTTTTTTAGTATCTCGCCACGTTTCATCAGATTGAACCATGTTTTTATGATTTTTACCTCGTTTTATCACATTTACTCTCGTTTTGCCACGTTTATCACGTGTTGTGACGTTTTTCAGTATCTCGCCACGTTTCATCAGATTGAACCATGTTTTTATGATTTTTACCTCGTTTTATCACATTTACTCTCGTTTTGCCACGTTTATCACGTGTTGTGACGTTTTTTAGTATCTCGCCACGTTTCATCAGATTGAACCATGTTTTTATGATTTTTACCTCGTTTTATCACATTTACTCTCGTTTTGCCACGTTTATCACGTGTTGTGACGTTTTTTAGTATCTCGCCACGTTTCATCAGATTAAACCATGTTTTTATGATTTTTACCTCGTTTTATCACATTTACTCTCGTTTGCCACGTTTATCACGTGTTGTGACGTTTTTTAGTATCTCGCCACGTTTCATCAGATTGAACCATGTTTTTATGATTTTTACCTCGTTTTATCACATTTACTCTCGTTTTGCCACGTTTATCACGTGTTGTGACGTTTTTCAGTATCTCGCCACGTTTCATCAGATTGAACCATGTTTTTATGATTTTTACCTCGTTTTATCACATTTACTCTCGTTTTGCCACGTTTATCACGTGTTGTGACGTTTTTTAGTATCTCGCCACGTTTCATCAGATTGAACCATGTTTTTATGATTTTTACCTCGTTTTATCACATTTACTCTCGTTTTGCCACGTTTATCACGTGTTGTGACGTTTTTTAGTATCTCGCCACGTTTCATCAGATTAAACCATGTTTTTATGATTTTTACCTCGTTT
>JAIUSX010000686.1:0-15319 GCA_026573805.1 Hesperophylax magnus
GGTGACCGGATAAATCATCAAAATGATAATTCATCACATCTTCAAAAAGTTAAATAAAGTCATGGAAAGTGATGAAACAAAAACATTATTAACTGGGTTAAGTAGGTTAGGTTAGGTTTACTTTTTTTTTTCATCGTTTCTAATGACTTTATATCACTTTTTAAAGGTGTGTTGAATTGTCACTGTGTTGAGTAGTTATCATGGAACCATGTATAATATATAATTAATCAAGCCAAATATATTATTTTTCTAGTTGCATAACCCCAACCGATTTATTTAAACATAATATATTATTAACTCCGTGCGTGTTTCCGATCTGTATGTTGTAATTTGGAATCCAGCTTAGGAATAACTTGCGTTAGATAATATTCACCGGTTCAAGAGGTCAATAGCATTTATAATCTAAACCTGAACTTGAATTCATGGCGATACATTATATTACGTAAAAACCGCTTTATCTACTTGCCATAGATTAGAACCACCACATTGCCACTTGCAACTTCTACACATATACATAAACAAGAAAGTGAGGATGTGTGGAACGTGGAACCATTCCAAAGAGTGATTTATTACCAACAATTTTTATTGTTTTGTATCCGTTATCACGAGATATCTAAATAAAGTCAAACGTTTATCATGGAAATATTTTAATTTATGCAACTACCAGCATTATAGTGGAAAGACGTTGTTTGTTCAATGATCAAATCAATGTTCACATTGGAAGACAGGCGTAAAATAACACACTTAACTTTCTTATTAAAAATTCTAAATTCGACTGTTGCGAACTTTTGCAACTCATAAACTTACGAATACCTGCAATAACAACACGACAAAATACACTATTCCACTGCAACACACATAAGCGCAATTACATTGCGAGCTCCCCAATACAACGGTTTCACACTATGGGAAACCAATACTTAGGTTATGTCGATATATTTAATATTAACTTTGCGAATTTTGTTGATCACGTAAAAGATTTATTCCAACACTATTCCTAAATAGAAGTTGTATTTTTGTAAACCAGTCAAATTGCTGTATTTATAATTTATTTTTGTTTCTTGCGTGTATTTTTTAATGTAATTTAATTTTGACTCTTACGTTTCAAAATTGTCTGTCATCAAAATTGCACCACCTACATGTAAAAGCCCTCTGGGCGTTAAATAAATAAATGAAATAGAAATTATGTGAGCTAGCAGGGGATTGAATAAATTGAACAGCCTCCGTGGTTAAGGGGTAAGGCTCTCGACTAGCAATCTCAAGTTCGCGTGGTAAAAAAATCCCGGCTTGCGCCCTAATACCTTAATTGGGGATGCCAAGATCTCACTGGCTCCAGAAATAATAAAATATATATACAGGGTTTTCCAATAAGAGGTGTTATTTTGAATAGCCCGCTATTTCGGTAGATGTTACTTTTGAAGCTCTCATTTTTTGACATTTGACAAGTAAAAACTACGCCATTAATAAAAATGGAACGCACGCTTCAACAACGCATTGAAATTATTAAAATTCACTTGAGTGAATCAAATGCTAATCATCTTGAGTGATGAGGCCCATTTCCACCTCGGTGGCTTCGTCAACCATCAAAATTGTCGCATCTGGGGCTCGGAAAACCCAAGAGTTATTGTTGAAAAGCCTCTCTATCGTCAACGTGTGACTGTTTGGTGCGGTTTATGGTCCGGCGGAGTCATTGGACCTTACTTTTTCGAAAATGAGGCTGGAGCAACAGTTACGGTGAATGGATTGCGCTATCGAGAGATGATTAATGATTTTTTCTGTCCGGAGTTGGATGGTATTGATCTGGACAACGTTTATTTTCAACAAGACGGCGCTACGTGCCACACAAGCAACGAAACCATTGATCTTATACGATTGAATATCAAAATAACACCTCTTATTGGAAAACCCTGTAGCATGTATATATATAAAAAAAAGAAACCGTAAATTGGTGGAAACCCTACGCATTTGACCACTCAACAATTCAGAGTGTTCAGAAACTAGGGAATCTACATTCTACATGGCAAAACTCAAAGAAACTTTTTTTTAGATTTTAACATTTATGCCTAAATGTGTTTTTTTAAATAATTTTTTCAATTTTTACTTTTTTTTTGCAACAAAGCATTAAACATTATTTTGGAGCCGGGTCTACGGTTCGACACACTCTAAAAGACATTAAATTGCTGATATGAAACCCCACGACCGATTTTTTTTTAAATTTGACCTAAAAAATTCCAACTTCGGACTCGAATTACTCAAAAACGAAAGCTCAAAACAAATAAGTTGTACTACAAAATTGACTCCAAATATGATGTAGATTCACTGGTATTTAACCTTTCAGGCTAATTTGCTCGCTTTTGGGAACAACTCATATGGTCTCCCTTACTCTTACTGTTGTGGTGAGAAATATGATCTAAACGGTGTTAGAAAGAGAAAATACAATGCTTTATATTCAAATCTAGAAGTTAATCACAGTTGAATTAAAATGTGCACAGTTATGAAATCAAAGTTTCAGACCGCAATTTAAAAAAAACTAATGAATTATTTTTTACTCATCTAAACTAATTGTAATTTGTGATAGATTTGTACAATAAAATAAGTGTGTTTTTATATTTTTTTTTTCGTTGTCAGTATTTTTTTTAATTTGGGATCATATTTCATCATCTTTCAAAAACAGTTTAGGGTTTTTGGATACGTTTAGAAATATTCAATTAATTTGGATTTTATTGCAAAGTGAAAAACTCTGATAGAATAGGCCTGGGGTCCGAGAAGTTAACAGACGTAAAAAAATAGTGAGAGATAAACAAATAGTTCGTCGTATTGGTTTAGCAAGAAGAAAAATCTGTTAAATCATTTGGACATCATACTGTGTTTTTGATAGTGAAAAAATATCAGGATCAATACAAGGTTATTGTTTTCACATAATTTGCTGATCAATTTTCAAACGTGACTACCGCTCAAGAGTCCCAACTGCTCCCAACCGTCCGAACATTGTGGCATCCCCAATATATATTGAGAATGTTGTGAGGCTAAAGGTAGTGGGACGGAGAAGGAGATGGGGGAGGAGATGGCTATTAAGATCTAGTCACCGAACATGTCTAAAGCCATTTCAAGAAAAGTTTCAAATCTGCACCAAGGCGATACTGAGTATCTTCCACGGTGAAACGTGCAGCAAGTATATCTTATATATTTAATTACTTAATCGTGAAATAACACATATTAATCAAATAAAATTTACTTGCTCACGCAGGGATTTGAACCCACAACCTCCGGATTGCCAGTCGTGAGCCTTACCCCTCGCCCACGGAGACCATAATGATGTTACGTACAGCCTCTCTCTGTGACTTCTGTAATAGACGTCAATCGCACGGTTATTAAACTAACATGACAATTTGGAAGTAATTAAATCAAGATTAACTTTTACCTGGTCCTTCAGAGTCAACAAAGATTTGGCAATAGTGGATGGCATCAAACACAGACTCACGAAGATAGGAACAAACTGCAATTTTATATCTGCAATAAACCAGAAACCTTACTTATTTTTTCACCTGGAAACAACACTTACAATGCCTTTCTCATATAAAATAAAGTTGGTTGTTTCCAGGTGAAAAAATGTAACAAGTAGTAATTGTTGAATGAAACACTAGTATATATTGAATTATTTCGCGGATAAGAGATTAGCCGCCATAGCTCAGTGGTCAGAGCTGTCGACCGGAAATCGAAGGGACACGGGTTCGAGTCCCGTTGGCGTCATGTATCTTTTATCAGGAGATTTTTCAATGTGGATGAGTGTTTCAGGCGAATAATTATTGCTTGTAAAATAATTGTTACCCTTTGTGCTATGCATAAAAAATCTTGTCTTAAACATTAGTTTACCAAAAAAATAATAATCAACAAATACTACTTCATCGAGTTCACAGATGGTACTTTCTAGTGAGAATAGACTTTTAGAAAGCCTTAACTATCCCGCAGCCAAGTGGGGGAGTAGGTAGAACCCAAAATTAAATACAGATGTTTTGTTTGACATCTTGGCCTGTCGCGCAGTCATGAATTTTTTCTTTAAAATTACATCACAAGGTACGTGAACAGGAATGGTTTCTTATGATAGGGGTCAAAAAATGTTATTGATTGTTTATTTATTATTTTCTACAGCTGTCGCGTGCCTATATTATTATTTAAATATATAATAATAATAGAAGTTCGAGTAGGTATATATAGATATCATGAATTTATTTTTATACAAGGAAACCTATCCATCATTATTATAATTATTAATTTTGTATACTTTTGTAGTCGGTTTTGCTTATTTACTGAGTACATCAGATGTGCAGTTAAAATATTGTTAGCATAGATATTCAGTATGTTTGGGACTGAAAAAGAAATTTTACTCATTGTCATCTTTCACTATTAAGGGAATGGTCCTTGTAATCATTTTTGACTATAGATAATTATTTCAATTATAATTTTATATACAATTGACTGGTTCCTCTTTGTATAGTAATGACTTTGTGTATTCTTCTAATAGAGATCAGTGGATGATCTGATATCATAATGATGCGTAGCTTTACAATAATAATACTGGAGTCTAGATACACTATTAACACGTTTATTGTTGCACTACTGTACCTGCATGTTACTTAGAAGGAAGCTACCAACCTAGCTATACCTACCCATTGATACTATTCGGCCTAACATGCTGTTTCTTTCATAAGTAAATGTCTCTTTCATACACAAATGTCTCTTTCATACACAAATATCTCTTTCGTACACAAATGTCTATTTTATACACAAATATCTCTTTCATACACAAATGTCTCTTTCATACACAAATGTCTATTTTATACACAAATATATCTTTCATACACAAAGTGTCGTTTATAAACAAATGTCTCTTTCATACACAAATCTCTATTTTATACCCAAATATCTCTTTCATACACAAATGTTTCTTTCATACATAAATGTCTCTTTCATACACAGATGTCTCTTTGATACGTTCAGCCATACGTTAATTACAATTTTAATAACATTGCTACCTTTAAATAACAAATATATGTGCATATATGCAATATGTAATTCCTAACTGTATCGGTTTGTTATTGTGTCATCGTTATTATGATTATATATTAATTATAAAGAATATCAGTATCTTTGGATGAATTGTTTCATAGAATTTGATAAAGTTATCAAATTTCAACATTCATTTGCGAGTTCTGTTAAAGCGTCTTAACCAGCGGACGAGAATTCAAATTTCGTTAAAAGACGGCCTCGCGATAGAACGTTTTTTTAGAATGCGACAGAAATACCGAATACATTCCTCCGCAAAGCCGTACACCCGCGCGGCTGACGAAAACTACAGCATGGTTCCGATGAAATAACAATTATTGTTTTTGAATTCTCGGTTGTAGCGTTCTTCCTAATAAGTAGTTACATATATATTTGTAAATTATATGTCGGAGGGCATAAACATAAATAAATACAAATGCAGTGCGTTGACATTGTAGATATAAAAAAATTTCAAATATTTGTTTAATTTGATTTTTTTAAATATATTTTGCATAGGTTTTTCCAAAAGTGAGTAAAAATCTTTTGTTTTACATATTTATTCATTTGTCCGAGAGGTATTACCGGTAAGTTATATTTCTAATACTTATCTTTAAAGTATTACTTGATTTGATACGTATGACATTGAAAAGAGGGTTTATTCCTTACAACTGAAGTAGTATATATATTAAAACTAGGTTTTATTTCCAACTATTTTCTACGGTACCTACTTACATATGTAGTTATGCGATTGCATAATATTGTATCGCTTTCATGGTTAACGGAGCGACCTGACGCGTATAATTTTCGAAATGTTAATAAATTCACGAGGTACGTTTCAATTGAAAAATCATAGGTTAGTATGTCAAAAATAACCTCGTCTTTTTTCCTAAAACAAGAAGCTCAATTCACAATATGACATTATGAAACTGACAAAAAGTACCTTACACAAAAAATATTAAATATGTTGAATTATACCAATATAATAGTGAATTGGACAGTAAAATAAAAATTATGAACAATAAAATGATTTGAATCGCACATCACTTTTTGACCACCAATCACAAACAGTTTCACGTACTTTGGAATAAGTTTTAACATTTATACATGAAACATCGATGACAGACATAAACTCCTGTCCATAGTTGATTCTTTTCCCTGGAAATTAAACAACACAAAATTATCGCCAAATGTTATAAAAAATATGTGCTTATTCTGACTGATTCTTTCGAACGACCCTGAAGCATATAAGTACGTACAATGTACACGGATAATTCACTAACCTTTGTTTTTTTTTTAAATATGTCTCCCACGTACGTTTTTGGTGTCGTAATTTGTGTTTTCTAATAAAACTTTTGTTCCAAGGGTATTTTCCTCCCCATTTTTAAGCGAGGAATTTCAGTGTGCAATATAGCTGTGAATGAGGAATACTTGGAGCAGGTGGATGAATTTGTGTATTTAGGAAGCATGTTTACGAGAGATGGGAAGGCTGACAGAGATATTGAAAGAAGAGTAAATGCAGGTAACTCCATTCATGGAGGACTGAACGCAGTTGGCGCTAACAAAAAATTGTCCAAAGAAGCGAAGTTAGCAGTCCACAATGGAGTGCTGGTACCTACCCTGATGTATGGAAGTGAGGCATGGAACTGGCAAAGAAAGGATGAAAGTAGATTGAATGCTGTTGAAATGAGATCCCTGAGGCGTATGTGTGGTAAAACCATGTATGATCGTGTGAGGAATGTGGATATCCGCAAAGAGTGCAAGGCTGATGTAAGCATAATGAGTAAGATCAAGAAAGGGACGCTTAGATGGTTTGGGCATGTAGAGCGAATGAGCGAAGATAGGAGTGTAAGGAGGATATATGATGCAAATGTGAATGGTAGCAGAAGTCGGGGACGCCCGAGGAAGACATGGCACGATCAAGTGAATCAGATACTCGAGTCGGGCCATGTCAAGAGTCAGAACAATAGAAGAGTATGTATGAGACGATGTATGAATGTGAATGAGGCAAGGAGTGTGTGGTGTGACCGAGTTGTTTGGCGGTCCGTCCTCTCTGCCTACCCCTGCGGGGAAACGGCGTGATGGTTAGTTAGTTAGTTAATTCCTTTAAAATGTTATTAACTAGACCGGCGTGGAATACACGTCCGCTCGCCGCCCGGTCGCGGCGGAGAATGACAATCATAATGACAATGTTTTGTTTTGTGCCGAGTTAATAAAAATGCACAAACGCGAATCGAAATTAATTACTATTATATACTTTAAGAATATATTTTTTGGTCATAAATTATTTCTAATGTTTCAATAATGTGTTGGTAAATTATTTTTGTAAAAAAATCTGAACTATACCAATTTGTAAGACCATAAATAAATAGTCAAATTGAGGGATTTTCGTCACAAAACGCGTGTTCGGATTTATTTATTAGTAATTTTATTTGAAATTAAAACAAATTTCTTATACATACTTATGATAGATAATTTATTGATTGTTTATACTGAATTATTATATGATTTGAAATATTTGTTGCATAATACAAATTCACCTTTGAAAATGCAACAAATCTGCGCAACATCCAACGGTAACACTTTATTATGATATGAAAATAATATTATTTTTCAAAATTTAACATCTTACTTTACTAGATAAAATAACGATCTTTCAAAATGAATTTGTGTTTTTTTTCTAGAAAAGTGTCCATACGTCTTAAACTGGCCTCAAAAATACCAAATTTCAGGTCAAGTCTACCTATTTCGCCTTAATGTCATATTAAAGTTCTGTTTTTATATTATTATAGGCCAGTTACTTGACAGAACTGAAATAATAACAGAATTCGAAAAGAACTTTCACAGAACTCGAAAATTATGTTTGAAATTTGAAGAATTGTTCAAATTCTCTGAAACAACTGGTCCTTAGTAAAAGCCCAATGGGTGTTTAAATAAATTAATTACTTATTACAATAAAAATGTATAAATTTGTTTTAGGCCACTTTAATTTTAATTACACTCTACCGGTTTCGGAAGCACCCTTCCTTCGTCAGGAGAATATTAAAACTGACCTATGATACAAAATATTGACAGATATATTTACAAAAAAATATATAATTTAGATGTTTGAGTGGAAGGTTAACAAAGGAGGAGGGGTCTTCAATAATTAAATATTACAATTTGAGGTTTGTTCATTAAATTATTCCATATGTTCAAATACTCCAGATGGTTGGGAGCAGTAGGGACTCATGAAAGGTTTCACATAATTTTTTTTTTTAAATACACGCATCTTAGTGGTACAATTTCTTTATGTAACAAAGACCCTCCACGCAGCATCCCCAAAGTTGACCAAGGCCCAAAGTAAATAATCTCTCTCTGGAAAATAACATTTTATTTAAAAAATAAAAAACATCCATTATTTAATAATTTAATTTCATTACAGCATCTAACTAGACTATATTATGTACTAACTAAATTCAATTACAAAATTCAGAACAATTTCAATTTGCATTATATTTCAATCAAAGTAGATTATTATGTTCTTATGTAAAATACATTCACACTTACTTATTTACAAGTTATGACTTTAAGAATAATTACATATTTACTTAGAATATAAAAATATTAATCGAGGTGGTTAAAAGCGCAGTCTTGAAAAGACCCGGATTAAACAATAGAGATAACACAAACACTGGCATACACATTCACTTGTACATCAATCACTCCATTAAATTACAATATTTAGAGGAAACCATTAATTTTGAAATGTTACCTCGTCAAATAATTAAAATAAATGTTTAAGCTCGAAATTCAAATGTGAGATGAAAAAAATGCTTCGAAGCTTTCGTTGATAGATTTCGTTGAAAGATCTCATAAATTGTTAACGACTCTGTTCACATAGTGCTGTATTTGTCACGAAACATCGAAAGACATTGTGTCACGTTGTCACCAAATCACACATCCTCACATCTTCATAAAACTATATTTTCTTGTATGGTCAGAAACTGGATGTAAACAGTTTTAGAAAGAGAGAACACCAAGCTTTATCTTTGCATTTAAAAGTTTACATTAAGGAACTTTTGTGCTGTTCTCAAACGAAATTTTTTTTAAATGTCGATTTTTATCTTCTCCATAAATTGAAATGAGGCACAGAAATTGATAATATTTAAGAATTTAAAAAATATATATTTAAGACTTGTTTAAATTAATCACTAAAAATATTTTCTTATAATTAACTACCTAAAAAATTTTTCAATGGTTACTAAAAAATGACAATATTTAATCATTTCCTACAACACACCTCGGTACTTCTTCAAATTAACAACTTTTGTAAAAAAATATTTTAAAATAACAGATAAATATGGTGTGAGTTAAAAACGAAGACAATATTTTAAAATTTAAAGAAATGTCGACAGACTTAGGTATTCATTTGATAAAGAAAAACATTACAAATAGTCAAATTCAAAATTTTCTAAAAATAATAATAATTGTGGTATATTAAAATTTGTATTTATAATATTTTAAGCCTGCAAATAAAACCTAAAAATACGATATTGCATTTGATATATGCATAACACACAAAAAGCTACAACTTTTAAAATCACCTTCAATAATATAAAACTAATTTCAATTTCACTTTTTAAAACAGTCTTTGCATACATAACCAAACATTTCATCGTCCTGTATTTTTTATAACACTATACATAATTGTTTAAATATAGTTCACAAGATGTGGAACTTTTACTGTCCATAGAACGGTGGATTCCTATTAAGGGTGTAGGTTGAAAGAGGTATTCCTTTGGAACCGTAGATCGGATCGGGAGCATTCTCGTAGTCTACATCGTAATAAATGCCAGATTGATTCTGAAAAATAAATAAATGTTCATATTAGTTTTGTTAAACATCAAGAGAGAACTTTCACATAACAGATAACCAAGACCAGGGCCAAACACGTGCAGGTGCAATTGGAACAGCCCGTTTCGGGCACCGACTTGCCAAGGCGACAAGCAGCCCAAGACACAACCGAAGACCTAAATATCCTAGACAAGGAATTACGGTCACTAAATTTGTCCGTGACGCATATTGATGTTGGTAGTCATTAGCCATTCTGGATGCTGTTGTAAAGGTTACAGAAGTTTTTAAGTGCTCAGCGGCTTATTCAGCAAAAATTCAGCGTACTTTTTTATTAAAATTAATTGGGTAAAATCTAAAATGAAGACAACTAACGCGGTGGCTTCAGAGCAAATAATCATTAAAGGCTGATAGAGGTGGCCAAGAAACATAAGTTTGGAGGAAGAATATTGATACACAGAAGTTACTAGACATGTCAATAGACGATTCGATTCAAAACACTGGTCTCTTACGAGAACACATCTCATCAAACTTAAGTGGTTCAACTATACAACAAATGAATTGATTTCCAGTGAATATCGAATATAAGTTATCGTGTGAACACTTACAGCCATACTGTTGACGGTGTTAGAGCGCGACTTGGGGCGCGGCACGTGGAAGCCCCGTGCTCCCAGCAGGTCCGTTCTGTCGGGTGCCCGGCTGTCAGACTCCGAGCTGCTGGACTCGGCCTGTTGGCTGTTCAGCCCTGAAACAATAACCAACAATAATAACTTCTTGAGTTGTCGCCTTATTGCTGAAGATCGTAACTCCCACTCCAATTAATAGCTCTGATGAACCTCTACTGAGATCTGTGTTGCATCTTGATCTTCCTTTATTTCGTCTACCTTCCACATCGCCACTTCGCTTCTCCGGGTTAAAATTCTCAATTTTTTTTAAGAGAAAAGCATTTTTGGATACGTTGTAGGCAGATAGTTTTAAATGCCCAGATCCTCCAGAACGGTTCACCTGGTTGTCCGTTGTATCCTGAGTATGTTAATGAGGAGGTCAATAAACTTGTATCAATTGACGTGCCCTATGTGAGGCGCAGGACAGAACTGTAAAAGCCGATGTCCACTAACATGCTGATTGATAGAATTTACTGGGTTGACGACCGATGGCTGTCTTTAACCTGGATGGAGGAATTTCCCAAGATTACTGAAGCTATGTTTAACGAAGGGCAGCCAAATTTGGAACAAATTGTATTTTAGCTGACACACTTGAGGTTCGAAGGTCAACCTCGCTAGCTGTAGTAGTGGATGATGTATTTTTAGTAATATAATTACATAATTTTAGTTCATATAAGGATGTTAATTATATTCAGTCGATAAACATGCTACATTTCTTAAAGCCTTGGAAAGTCTGACGTGGTAGCCCAACGGCTGATAAAGTCAACATAATTCAACGAGCCACGACCATTGTCTGACTACTACATTACCCTTGAATTTACGAAATTTAACTTTAGTAAAGAGTGAAATTGATGAATTTTGTTTAAAATTTTCTATCTCAACAAATTTCACAAAAAAAACAATTGCAACCATTCTATAAAAACTGTAAACATATTGCATGGTTGAATACTTACATGTCCCCGAAAGAGCGGAGAAAGCGGAATGCCCCAGGCCGGAGAGAGTGTTTGCGCGGGAGGTCATAGTGGCGCTGGTGTTCATCTTGCTCTGGTTGTTAAGGTGCATCGTGGAGCCACCCATATGCAGGCCCAGCCTAAAACATAAATACCAGTTATCAGACAGACAGCCCTTCTTGAGTCGTTTCCTCATTGGCTGAGGATTGTAAACCCATTCCAATTGTCCTGAACAAGGCTGAAAACTGAAATTACTTAAAATGTGTGTAAAAGTGCTATTATGTCTTGTCAAGTGGATATTAATTCCTAGCTGGGCAGTTGTGCGTGGTGTATTACTCTGTTAGTATTGTTTTTCTTCTATCTACTGTGTTATTAATGAAAAAGTTTTACCTTACAATAAAACTTATATTATGTACTTAGCTTTATTTAAAACCTATAAAGTGAGATAAACATTACCATTTTGCAGCCAAATCGACGTTTCTTACCAATTTCGTGTGTAATTCTTAGTTTAAATCTCCCGCCAATGTCACCTGCTAGTTCCAAATGCATCCTTGAGGCGGCGCCAGTAGTGGGACGCCACTAGTGACGCTATAATTTCAAGCTTCATTAGATCTCATCAGGCAGCCCTTGCCTAGGTTTTAAATAAAGCTAAGTACATAATATAAGTTTTATTGTAAGGTAAAACTTTTTCATTATGTAGCATAGGCTTTATTTAAAACCTATAAAGTGAGATATTGTTTGTTATCGCCTGGTGACATTATGCTAATGTGAATCAAATATAATATTTAAATTTATTTGCTAAAAAGAAAATAGGGGCAAGATTTCCAGAAATCAGCTAACCAGTTACAGAGGTTGAAAAAGGTCAGCAACAGATGGGTCGGTGTTGACTCGGCCAGCCGATTCTGCAATTTCCCTTCTATAGAACTTGGCAAAGGTATTGGGACTTCTCCAGTTACCACGCGACAGTATATCGTCCAGCTTATATTTCTGCAGCCAGTTCAGAGATGCCACTGCTGAACGGATGCTGCCAGGTGGATCCTCTACACCAGCATCCCTGAGGACTGCCCTAATCCAACCTGCAATTACTGCCCTGGAGGCCGCTTTCACTGTCCCACAAGTTGTAATAAATAGGCTAGGTAGTATCGCCTGCGCTCTCCGTTCCTTAGACAGTTCTATGACCTTCTCCGTCCAATAGACAGGGTCTATGTTCCTAGACTCCGAGCGAGCCAGTCTCCACCCTGATTGTTGCCAGTCTGCCGAATCTGTCTTGCCACCAAACACTGGCCAAATGGAGATGCCTTCACTGTCCACTGACAATCTTTCAGCTGTGCAATGGAGCAATGTGAGATCGTGGACTCGGCGCCCTGATGCCAAAAGCAGGATGGTGGCTGCTCTCCTTGATGCTTCAAAGAGAGTAATATGTTGAGGCAAATTCTTCTCCAGCCATGATGATACAACCCTCGGGTCCCAAATGGGGGGTTTTGAAGGCCTTAGTCTAGCTAAAGATATCCCTTTTAATATCTTCTTCACTATCGGATTGGAGCTCAGCTCTCTATTGTCTTCGGGAGAGCCTAAGGTACACACCACTGACTTGTGAACTAAAATGGTACTCAGCGATAGCTTTTCTCTGATGTGTAGATCGGCTAGGAACCTGGCTAAGTCTTCAGCTTTGGGACGCGTGGCATCAAGCTGATTCTCTGACGCCCAGCGCTGCCACCTCCGCCATGCCGGAGCATAAGTGCGAAGGGTAGAACTTCTCCACCCGGATCTAAGAAGTTCCTTCTGCTGACTTGACCATCTTGTTAGGTTTTTGTCCCACCCCCACAAAGCCAAATCTCCAGAGTGAAGGACTCTACTTGAGGAGGGGGTTTGTTGGTCCTGGTGTCTATCAGTGCTTCTCCTAGATTGTGAATCGTAAGAGGTGGACCCAAGGCCCGACACTTCAGATCCGCTCTCCAAAATGCCCTTTCCCAACGAGGAGCCACTACCAAGTATAATCCCCTTGCTCTGTTCAGGTGGCAAAGAACCCTCGGCATGAGGCACGGGGGAGGGAAGATCCAAGCCAGCTGATGGTCCCAGTCCCTGCTCCAAGCATTGTGGTAGTCTGCCTCGTCGTCCTGAAAATCAAGAGAAACATACCTTTGAACCACATGCGCTGTCCTAGAGCCAAATAGGTCTATTTCGGGTCGTCCCCATTTCCTGAATGCTACCTCTGTGAACGAGGGTAGCAAGTGCCATTCGGGTATAGCACGATGACGAGATAGACAGTCCGCTACTTCATTGAAACGACCGGGTAAGTATTGTGCTGTCATGGAGACACAGTGTTTATCCAAAACATCTAGCACTAGTCGAGTACAGCTCAGGAGTTGAGTTGATCTGGTACCACCCTCCTTGCGGAGATAAGATACGACAGACCTGTTATCCGACTGGATCAGAAGACCCGAGCCAGATAGCTCAAGCACGTGAGGAGACAAGGCAGCCAACACGGCGAGCATCTCCTTTACATTGGAGTGAAGATTCAGCTGGTCATCAGCCCACACACCGCTGAGAAGCTTTTCGTCCAGCTGGGCACCCCAACCCTGATCAGAGGCATCGGTTGTTAGGTAATGCTCAAACAGCGGCAGATGTATAGGTGACGTCAGGGTGAGCGATCGAACCCACCATCTCAATTCCCGAGCGGTAGCTGCCGGAATTGGTGATGACTCCCAAGGGTGGTAGTGTCTGAGTCCTAAGCACCCTTTCTGTATGTGCCGGCTGTTGAGCCTGCCTCTTGGAACTGCAAAACTAGCAAAGTTTAAAGAGCCCAAGAGGCTGCGCCCCTTATCTAGTGACCACCTACCTGTCTGAATAAAACCCTTTAACAAATAAGATAGGGCTGAAACCTTGTTCTGAGGGAGAGACTTTTCATTAGTTAGAGTATTCCAGCTGATACCAAGAAATTGAACTTGTTGTGATGGTTCTAATATTGACTTATCAAATTGTATATGCCATCCCAAGCCTTGCAAAAACTCCACCATTTCAATAGCCTGCTGTTTTAAAGTAGGCAGGCATTGGTTTACTAATAAAAAATCATCCAGATACACTAGAATTCTCATCCCTCTCTTCCGCAGTTCCTGCGCTACCCAGTTAGTGAAGGTTGCGAATGCCTTAGGTGCGGTGGCCAAGCCAAAGGGGAGGGATGTCATCTGCAAGAGTTCATTCCTATAGATAAGTCTAAGGAAACATCTATGCTGCTCACTCACAGGTACATGAAAGTAAGCATGTGTGAGGTCCACTTTAACCATCCAGTCATTCGGTTGTAGAAAAGTAGGAACTCGATAAACGTTTACCAGACGAAATTTACTGACAGTCAGAAAATTGTTTAAATACTTTAAGTTAAAGACCGGCCTCTTTGAGCCATCTGATTTGGGGACCAGAAACATGTTAGAAATAAATGAGGGAGTGGCAGGTGCCGACTCTAAAACCTTAAGGGCTTTGAGTTTTTCTATTTGTTCTGTCATTGCCACAGAAGTCTTAGTGGTGAAAGGGGAGTTAAATAAATCAATATTATTATTTAGTGGAGGTTTTGATGAAAATGGAATTCGGTAGCCATCTAACATCTTAAGGATGATAGTAGGGGCGCCAAGGTTCCTCCACTTACCTGCGAATGAGCGCAACTGACCCCCTTGAAAAGAGGGCCCACTGTTAAAACCTCTTACGGTCTGGCTTCCCTGCTCTTTCCTTGGGCCGGAACCTACCTCGGGGAGGGAAAGCTTTAGCGGCTCTACGGGCTGGTTCCGGACCTCGACTCTCAGGGTGCTCCCTTCTCGCGATGGTTCTTCCCTGCTGTAC